>JAQZBX010023073.1:0-31095 GCA_029593785.1 Cabassous unicinctus | reverse complement strand
TTAAAAAAAAAAAAAAAAGAATTAAATATAATTTACTTTTCATAAAAACTAAAATTACATGTCATATAGAATTTGCTACTAAAAGGAATTTAATATTTTCCTATACGTATGTACCTTAAACATTACATAAAATGTTTGCTATTTCCCTCATATTTCATATAATAGAGAAGCTTATAGCATCACTTTGAAGCATTTTTAAATTGAATATTGTATTTAATGAACAAATAAGTTTATTTTTATACCATTTAAAGTTGAGTTCAGCAAAATCTTTCCCCCAAAAAAAGCTTTATATTTCAAATCTCGTAGATTTTAACCTTTTAAAATCTAATGCAAAATATAGTTTTAGCCTATTTTTTCAAGAAGATCTTTCACCTGATGTATCAATCAGAATATACTAGGTTGGACTGTGATTACAAACAACCCAAGATTTTAGCAACTTAACCCACCAAAGACACTTTTCTTGCCCATATGTATATCGAAATTGTTCAACCTCGCAGGACCCTGGGCCAACAAGGTTTCATCCAACCATGTGCTTCCAAGGATCTCCACAGCAGAGGGAAGGAAACATGGCAAACTGTGACACACGTCTGCTCACATTTCATTGGTCAGAGCCAATAGCATGATTGCTCCTAACTTCAAAGGGGGTGGGGAAATGGAATCTTACCACCTGCCTGCCAGGAGAACTGGAGTATTCCTGACCGGCCCTCCTGACTACCACACCTGCCTTTGGACCTTAACACCATAATCCATACTATCCCACTGTCTGGGACTCATTTTATCAACCCAGTAACAAGAGCAAAACATTTAATTCTTTCAGAACTATTATATTACAGCAAAGACTCCTTTTTTTTAAAAAAAAAAAAAAAGAAAGCATCACTGGAACATCTAATATTGGCAACACCATGGTACTATATGTAAGTTTAAAGAAAAGAGAAATTGCCAACCCTGGTGTGACAGAGATGCCTAGCTGTTCACTAAAGATTGATGAACCCTCCCTCCCACCACCACCACAGGATAGAGTTGTTGTTGGGTTGTGACAGGGGCCATATTTCTCAGTCCCTCACCCTGGAAATGGGTGTGGCCACACAACTACTTCTGGCTAATGAAATATAGATGGAAGTGACATTTGCCAGTTTTAAACCCAGTCCATAAAAACTCCTGTACTATCCTCCACTATCCCTCTTCCCCCATCTTCTGGCTGGTTGTGGATGCCCAAGGCAACCTTGAAAAAGACATATTCAAGATGGCAAAGCCTCGGACAGACTGAGTCCCCAAATAGCTACATGATACAGACATTCCACCAAACCCCTACCCTGTTGCCAACAGGACTTAATGTGAACAAGAAATAAACTTTTATTATGATAAATAAGTTGTAATAGTGATGGGATAGAAGGATATTGACAAAACACTCCAAAAAAAGTGTGAGTTAAATTTTTTTTTTGATTGGCATTGACTATGACAAGGACAACTAAAATAATCCCTCAGCTATCTACTCATCTCTGTCCCTTCTCTGTGTGTTCTTTGGATTACTGCACTGCCTGATTAGAACATACCCGGCAAGTGAAAAAAGAACTGCATTGTTGTAGAAGAGTTTGGAGAAGGCAACACAGGAAGGACTGCCAGTTTCCGGTGTTGTAAAAGCCTTTACTTATCACTGCCACTCAACAAAAGGACAAGTCATAGTTACAACATCAATGACAGCTAAGGCTGGAGGGTCATATTCCAAGTGTCTCAATAAGGAAATAATTCCTAACACTCAAAATTAGATGTAAGATAATATTTACATTTTATCATACTAATTAGAGCCTATCATCTCTAATATGCTGTGGCAAACATAGTACTATGGGTTCCCCTGTTTTCTTCTTCTCCTGGGCACCTAGAAGGTTCTATTTCCCAGCTTCCCAGTTGTTAGGTGGGTCATTGACAGAAACTCTAGCCAGTGAAATATAGGTCCATTCTCAGACCAAATGGAGAACTCAAGGCACTAGGAGAGAAGAGAACCACTAGTTGGAAAGAGCTGGGTCCTTAACAAAGGTTTATAACAGAGCCTCCCCACACCCAACCTTCATTGGATGATAATGGGACAAAGAAAGAAACCACTGAGATTTTGTTACAGCGATCAGCACAACCAGCACACCCTAAGAAATTCATGAGGACTATTGAATTTGCCTCAAAGAACTGTAGACTCTGAAAGGTCAAAACTGGAGAGGATAGTACATAAATTACACCTCAATAAAAAGCTGTTAATTAAAACAAAAGATCTGGATGTAATCTAACCACCCCTGCTGAATTTGGCTTTTCCTAAACATACGTCTAACAACTCCTACAAAATGAAGGCCACTCTCTTTCCTTGGCCCTGTCAGAAGAACCATGGATGGTCTTCTTGCCCATTCTGGACTACTGAAGCGAAATTTCTGTCTTCTGAACATTGGCTGCCTTACACTAAGTCCCTCTGCTAAAATGCTCTTTTCCCATTTCCTCTGCCTGCCCAAACTCCACTTCCGTTCTCCGGCACTCTTGTGAGGCCTTACCTGGTCTCCTGGCTGGAAAAGACAGCACCCCACTCTGAACTCCTATAGCCCTTTCCCTGTACAGCTCTGAGGGCACATCTGATATTCCACATGGCATGTGACGGGAGGTGAACATCTCTGCCCTGTTAAATTGCAAGTCCTTGCAGAGAGGAGCTGTGCCATGACATAGAAAACAATAAGATACATACATATTATATATATTATGCTAAATAGGATGTTAAATGAATACATGAACAAATGGGAATAAATGCATAAGAACATGAATAATTAAATGGAATTCCACATCAGCTTGGATCAGAGATACTTTCCCTCCAAATTAATCCAAAAGTGATCTAATTTCCTTTAAAGCAGGGGTGCTTAACAAGGGGTCTGTGAGCTCAAATCGAAATTGAAAAAAAACATTATTCTTGTGGGGACGTGTTGGTGCGGGTGTGATATATTTATTAAATAATACACAGTATAGTGTGGACTTAGTAAGGGGTCCGTGGTTTTCACCTGACTGACAAAGGGATCCGTGGAACAAAAAAGGTTAAGAACCCCTGCCTTAGGACATTCTGCCCAGCCTGAGGGCCCTCCAGCTGACATAAAGATGGATGATTGGGCAGAAGTCAGAGCTTCTGAGAGGCAGAAACAACAGTCCAGCACTGGCCTCCATCTGAACTATCAGGATTGACATGGAGAGAAGGAGAATGCCAAGAATGGAGGGGAGGGGGAGAGGACACGCACACACTCAATTTTTAAAGAAAACATGGGAAGAAGCTTAAATTTTAGGCATTTTAAAGTAAAAATACTTTTAGGTAAATACTATTTTTGGAACCTTTATTTAAATATTACATACAGAAAAGTGACCATCCAGTGTACAGTCTGAATTTGAGCACACCCGTGTAGCCAGCACCCCATGAAAATTAAAAAAAAAAAAAAAAAGATCAGCGGCAACTCCGAAGCCGTTCCCTCGTCCCAGTAGAAAATATTTTAAAAGAAATTGGAAGGAAAGGAAGCGAAAAGGGGCAAAGGGAAGAAAAGGGACCCTGGGAACGGAGTTTGTTCTATTTTAAAATCAAATGAGAATCGCTGCGGCAGCGCGGAGGACACTCCGAACGGGAACTCGCGCCCTTCATTGAGACACACCCCAGCCCGTTATTTCCCCATCTGCAGAAAATTCTCACGTGATTAAACAAACCCAATTCCAGAAAGTGCGGGGTCGAGCTTTGGAAGTGAAGAGAACCCCTCCTGGGTACAAAAACGCTGTGCAGAGCCAGCCCCGCCCATTCCGGCCCCGCCACCAACCCCAGGCCCTCGCTGCTGGGGCACGAGTGCCGGCCCCAGAGGCGGGCAAGGTCTCGGGCACCGCGGCTCGGAAGGGCGCCCTCTGCCCGCCGCCTGAGCAAGGGAAGAGGATGAGTTCCGAGCTGGCGTCACCACTCCCCATCCCACCCCCAGCCCGGACTCCTGTGCCCCTTTTCTGAACCGGGAGGGGCGGAGCATCCCCCTGACTTCCTTCCAGCTGGATATGACTTCTGCCAGACACGGAGCTGAGAACCCAAGGCTTTGGAACGGATATTGTCTAGTAGAAAAGCCTAAGAAACAGCTTCTATTGTAATGTCACCTCCTGGCCTCCGGACCAGGTCTCTTTGAGAGGAGACTCCATTCAAGCTGGTCTAGTAAGTCTTTCTTTCTCCTAGGACCATCTGCTATGTCCTTGAACAGGAAAACTTAACCCTTCAATGAAGGAGATCTATTTGAAGAACTACTCCCTATTGTAAACAGCCTAGTTTCTGCAAGGATCACCACGTGTGTGTATGAGGTAGACAGACACCAGTAGGTGGTTAGATTTATGGGTAGGTATATAGGTAAAAATCCTCAGCAGTCTGTACATAATTCTGAAAGCAGGTCCAAAGATGGATCTAGTTACCCATTACATGGGAGGATTTCTTGCTCACAAGACCATGGTACAGACAGTCTTTGGCCTTGTGTTTTAGTCAATGTTAGTAAGGGAATGAAAAAGAAAACTAATAATTATATGAGACAGAGTTATAAAGGGGATTTTTTTCTAAAGCTTCATGGTTCCCTTTAATGTTAATGTAACTGGGTTCGTTCCTAACTTCCACACTCTATGGATCATTGCCCTCCCAAGTTTCACATTCTGGGGTTTGAAGATCAGTCAGATTGAAGAGCTTTAGGACAGCTAGGTGGGAGGGAAGGGATATCTGGGTTTTGGTTGGTCTGGAAGGCCTCAGGAGATCAGCCAATATTCCCGTTGCTCCCTGTAAGTGCAAAGGAATTCAGTGATTTTAAAAAGAGAGAGAGAGAGATACTCTATACAAATGATCCATTCCACAACCAATTACTTTATTAAGGCAGTCAACTCGTCTCCAAGAGCTCACAGTCTGGTGGAAGAGGCAGCCAAGTGAACAGTTATTGTCCCCTGGGAGAAGTGCTATGATGACTGCCACATAACCAGCTGTGGGACCTGGCACACAGCTGTGCCTTGCTTTCATCATCTGTAAATGGTAATAATAATAATGCCTCTCTCCTTGAGGTGTTGTGAGGATTAAATGAATTAATGTCTTAGGATTCTTAGAATACTGTAAGACACATAGCAAGTGCTATAGAAGAATTTGGTGGTGATGGTGCTGGTGGTTACTGCAGAGGAAAGCATATTACTTTTCCAATCCAGAAAGTCCTCCCAGAGGTGGTTACTCAGAGTGAGGACTGAAGAAGCAGGAGTTATCAAATGGCTGAGGAGATGAGGGAATGGAGGAGACAGAAGAGAGAAAGAATAAGGGAAGGAGATGGAGTTTAAGCACAGAGGTGTACAAGAGCACAGCAAGTTCAAGAGCAGAAATCGGTTTAATTCAACTGTGGAGGTGACTTGGAAGTTGAGAATGAGAGTTAGACAAGGGATAGATCATAAAGGGTCCAATGTACCATGCTAAGGAATTTGGATTTTTGAAAATCAATTTATGGATAAACCTTTTCTAGAAATTCATGAAATACTAAGCTGTATCGGCAAAGTTTACCTGAACAAAGAAATTGAGAAAAGTGCCATTAATGGCTAATTTCTGGTAACAAGAATAGAGAATGAAGTAGTACATCCCATAGGCACCTGGATCTGGCTGCGGATCCTTAGGGACTATGCTGGCTGTGGTTGATTTCTTCTCAGAACTTTTCGGAACCTGGTGTGGCACCCTATTACCCACCTAACATGATAGCAGCCTGCCTCCCAAACACATTGTGAAAGGCTGCAACCCTTTGTTCTTAATGTCCAAGCGCTGACATTTTTGTTCTGGTGTCCATCCTTCTCTGACCAGCCAGGAACTCAGGGGAGGAGCGGAAAAGGTGGCAAACCCTGATTAGTTTAAATCACTCACGCACTGAATGACTTAGGCATGGATGGACACTTTGACACAATTCTGGCCAGAGACGTGAGGGGACACAGAAGTCTTCTGAAATAGCTGCCTTCTCTCTTAAAAAGAAACACACAAGATGATATCGTCTCATTCCTTCAAATGTAGTGTTGGTGTATGGCATGTTGCATTACCTCTAGAGAATCAAACCCAACATCTTGTACAGTTACTGTTAGATAAGTTTATGTTCTATAGAAAATTGAAATGCATAACTTTCTATGAGATAAGCAGGGTGGTGGTTATCCCTTTGATAGATTGCAAAGTCCAGAGAGACAAAGTGGCATATATTAGGACTAGAGAAAGGCCAGAATAAACCCAGGTCTCATGACTGCTAGTATTTCGGCCATACCAGGATACTTCTCTTTAATCTTAATCTTTAATCTTACTAAATATAGACTGAAAATATTGGACACGGTTTCATAAATGTTTACATTTATGCCCAGACAACAAAACGAGGCATGAAAGTGAAGTAAATTGTTGTATTTGATTGAATTGCCTTTTGCATTTTGTTCGCATCATAGAAACCATCTGAGGCTGAGCTAAAAAAAATGTGAAAAGATAGATTCTAGTGCTTTTTCAAACTTAGAGATACCCACATGTCTGAGTCAGATAGCTACCCCACTCAGGAATAATAACCAAAAGCAGAGCTTCCCAACCAGAATACCCCAAAAGAGTTAGGGGCCCTTGGAATTACGGGCTTGTTTCAGGCTTTGATGAACCTCTTCAGTTGTCCCCCATGTGCCTACAAATGTTATTTACATGTGCCAAGACATGAAATAAGGTTGGAAAGCACATACATACAGGACAAAATCCACATCATGATTCAGCCTTTTGGCTAAGATCAAATGTAGAATAAATCCAAACTACTTCCAACATGCAAGACCCCCCACAATCTGACCTTCGACACCTTTTCCCCACACCTCCCACTGCTTTCTTTCACAAACTCCATTTCAGCAAACTCACCTGTTCACTGTCCACCTTTTGGCTTGAAAGCTTGCCCCTGTGATTCCTCTTGCCTTTCAATACATATTTTTAAAAATCCCACCCAGAGTGCCATCTTCCTCCAATACACTGTTGTAGTACTTAATGCAAGTTATATAACACACTTATACCACTTGGTCTGCACATACTAACAGTATTGCACATGCTATTTTTTCACCTGTCTTGTCTCTCCAACTAGATAATAAATAATCTCTGAAGGCCATAGCAAAGAGACTTCCTCATAGCAAATAATTAATTCTTGATCTGTTTATTAACCACTGACATCTCCTACTATGTTCTTATATTCTAATCTGTTCTATCTTGTCATACCTATGATGGTTGGATATGATATAGAAGGTTAGACTATTGATTGCATTTTCTCAATCAAAATGTATGTCTACTATATGTAAGACACTGTGCTAGATGCAAGGAGATTCACAGAAGGAAAAAAAGAAGAAAAGAGAGACAAATATTATTTAGAAAGGTAATGGCAATAATGTTTAATTGGTATAGAGTTTCTGTTTGGGGGTGGTGGAAAAGTTTTGGTAATGGATGGTATTGATTCTAGAACAACATTGTGAATATAATTAATACCATTAAATTGTATACTTGAAAGTGGTTAAAATGGGAAATTTTGTATTGCATATATATTACCACAATGAAAATTTTAAAATAAACCCGTAGAATTTTATAACACAAAGAGTGACCCCTAATGTACCCTATGGACTTTAATTAATAATATAATTATAATTATATTGGCTCATCAATTGTAACAAATGTACCACTCTAATACAAAATGTTAATAATAGGGAAAACTGTGTATGTGGGTGGGGGTGTAATATGGGAACTCTGAATTTTATGCATGATTTTTCTGTAAACCTACAACTGCTCTAAAAGATAAAAAGAAAAAGGGAGCAGATGTAGCTCAAGTGGTTGAGCACCTCCTTCCCATGTACAAGATCCTGAATTCAATCTCTGGTACCTCCTAAAAATCAAAAAAAAAAAAAAAGAAAAGAGAGAAGTAATAGTGAGGTCTTGGGGTCTTCTAGCCTAAAATTTCTAGGAATAAAAGAGGTCCTGATTAGTAAAAAAATAAATAAATAACCTTTGCATGGAAGAAGTATTCACACAGAGGGAAGAGATATTTGTCATGACTCCGACCTTGGAAGATTTGCTACATATGGTCGAATTTGAGTGGCTGTAACAGAATTCAGGGAAAAGCAGGGTACTTTTAATCTCAAACCACCAATAATGCCTGAAGTATTTGCAGGTTCAGTCACAGAAGAGGCAACCTTTGCATAGTTTTCCAAACTTTATCCCCATTTCTCAGAATAAACAGGACTTAGGCAAGTAATACCTTCAAAAGCAAGGAGACCCAAGAGCCCAAGTCTTGCATTTCTGGAAGAATATCTGTGAGGGAGGAGGTGCTGGCTGGGAACATGGCCCCCTGGATGTGACTGAGCTAGGACAGTGAGGGACTCTTGAATGGTCTAGGAATTGAGCTGATGAAGCTCATGGTCCTTCTGTGGTCAGTGGCCCCTGCTTCCCACCACCAGGCATCCCCATGAACCCTCCCACACATTCTCCATAGACTATGTGAAACACAGTTCAGGCAGATCCTACAGCATGGGCTCCTTGGTCCCTCCCTCAGGACAAGAGGACCAGCCTTGAGGCTTCTAAAGCTGCCAGCCTCCTACAGAATTCAGGGGCCCCTCCTGTATAGGAATAAACTTTGGAAAACTGATAAGCCCCCTCTAACTCTTTTGGAAGGCAGCCTTTGGATTAAATGGTTTGCCTGCTGATGTCAACTATTATAGTTCTATTTGTAAAATGTTAAGACCCAAGGGGCCCATGTGAAAGGAGATAGATCAAATCAAATGATTATTTATCTTTATGTCAGAGTAATTCAGAACTCTTAAAGTTATGTACTGCCAAGAGTCCTGTGCAGCAAACTCCATTCTACCCTATTGTCTCTGGAGCTCAGCTGGAGTCCATGAGACCCCAGATTGGGGGATAACTCTGGTTGAGGGAACACTGGGATAGACAGGACCACTGGCTCAGGATCTGAGAATGCTTGGGGTTCTAGAAGGAATTGGAGTCACCTGGAAGATATAAAGCTGCTCAAGAAATGATCTAGGATGGCTTTTCTGTGGAGTAATCTTCCAGTGACTATCTGCCAGATGGTGTCATAGTGTTCAGGTCCCCAATTTTCCCATGATACCAACCAACCTCCTTATATTTTAACTGCAATCAGTTATTGCTCACAGTAAATTTCCATCCCAACATACATACATACTTACACTGCCATACTTTCAGTTTGAGCCAGTGATATTTTAGGCCTGGAATTCTCTGAAAAAAATAGAGAAATCTCTTGCCAACCTAAGTGAGCTCCCAGACCTCATCTTTGAAAACGTTCAGGTTGATAACTCAGTCTTCTAGATGACTAGGTCTCTCTCCCCGATCCCTCGGCTACAGTATATGAAGAAGGGTTCATTTGAGTTCCCATGAGGGGAAATAAAGTTTTGCAGGATTGAGGAGTTATTTTGGCTCTTTAAAATCTTCCTAAGAGGCTGCCTCTCTGTTATTGTAGCTGTTGGGCCTTTTCATCTACGTAAAACTAGCTAGAAAAATATTTTGTGTCTCATAAATGTGTATTTTTGCTTGAATTTATGTAAATTTAACTTGTTTCAGTCTATCACAATTTTTTTTAAAAAATAGTTCAAAGAGTTTAAAAATATATATGGTAAACATTGCTCCCTCTTGTGTGTGCTCTCTCTCTCTATGCTATAACAGGAAATGCATTTCTGACACTTTTAAAATGAGCAATCACACGTATAATCAACTTGGTTAAAACTTCCTTCCTGGTAACTGCAACACTTCCTCTGCATCTGGATATGAAGGGAGACCCAGAAAAGCGGAAGAGTTGAGAGGCACACGGGGTAGGTTTGGATTTGTTTTGTTTTCAAAAATTAAACAAATGATTCTCCAGCATCATCGCCTCCACTGCTTTATCAGGTATTACTTCCTTCTATTTTTTGCTCTTTGTTAGGTCTGACTTGAAATAGTGACACTTCTCAGCTAGAATATTTTTATCTGGAACTGTCGTCGTTCTTGAGATGATATTGCCCCTGAATGTCTCTGTTTCGTTGTCTATTCAACCTATGTGTGGACGTCCACAAGGTTCCGGCAACAGTTTTGCAGGTGCATCAGTCCTTTGTTTTTGTTTTTGTTTGGGAGGAAACAGGAGGACAAGGGAGCCTGTGCCAACCAGGCTTCATACACTTACAAATGCATGTTTAGTGATTATTGTACTTACAGCGTTTCTAACATCTTCTCTTAAAAGGAGAAAGCTTCATAGCCTCAACCATGAAGAAAAGCAGTGAGTAATCAGTCTGTTTTTTTCTGACTCTAGTATCTTTTAAGAGCGTTTCTTATCACTGAGACAGAAGTTATTCCTGGGTGTTTGTTGCCTAAATTCAGACATATGTTATTTCATTTCATCAATGTCAATATTAATTTATCTTAGTGTTCTTTTCTTTGTTAGTTTATCTATATTGCAGCAAAAGGCCAAACAGTGAATGTTTCAAGCTGCAAGAAACAGTTTGAGACTGGTGGTTTCATCTACTTAAGTATACCTTCATAATACTTTAAGAGAGAAAATAGTGGCATTAAAAGTAAGTTTAAGCCAAGATTTGAACATAAATTTGGATCTAATGTAGCTTGTCTTCTTTACGTTTATATAAAACTCTCATTTTTTGGCATATAGCAAATGCTCTACTATATCTTAAGGAAATAATTAGTTGAGTCTCCCTAACATTAGTCATTTAAGAGAGCAAATGATATTTTCTGAAATTTAATAAATGTCTCAATAGAGAATTCCTATTTAGAATATGTTTTATAATGCAGTGATACTATTAAAATCAAAATACCTTATTCATATTTCAATTTTAATATTTTTTACAATTCAATCATTATTTGAAGGATTTCTGAATGTAGTATGTCACAAATATATACTTATATGTTTTGTGCATGGTGGAAACTTGTTAAAAATTTGTGGAAAGAGTGGATAAATTAATGAGAATAAATTTGTGAGTTCTTGTTATAGAAATGAAAATATTACAGGAAAAAAGAAGTTAAAAATAATTGACTCAGAAATCCTGCCTTCCATCTTGTGGCTCCTCCACTATCTAAAGCAAAAGCAGATCAAATGAATTAATACAAAGTCGAAATTACCTGATTGTTCACATTAGGGGAGAACAGTATTGGGTGACTCTTAATATATTGCCCTAAAATGGTCATTACAGTCAGAATGTTTAAACATTTCATGATTCAAAATTTTATATATCTGTAAATGACCTTGATTGCAACTTCACCACTTATGATATTCTTGAGTATTATGCGTGAAATAACTAGCTTTCCTAATTAGAAAAAAAAAATGAAAAGAAAAAGAGAGAGAGGAAGTCAACCAAGGCTTAGATACTGGGTCCAGACAGTTTGAAAATAGAGAACGTGAAGGGAGGTTGGGTTTGGGCCCCAAAGAGAAGTGTGAGAATCAACAAAGAGGAAATAAGTCATAGGCCTGTTTTCAAAGTTGGGTATTTCAGCATCTTTCTTGTAAGCTAGGACTTGCTCCTTTAACTGAATTATTTACTCATCTATGTGTTTTATTATGTTTATCAACAGACCATTACCATTTTGAGTCATTGTATGTCAGGCACTGCCCTAGGCAAGTGCTTTACATATATCATCTCTTTTTTGTTATAAATTTTCTAACATATATAAAAATGAAGAGAATATTCAATGAGTACTCATATATCCCATCACCCATATTGAAGAGTATATTACCTTATTTAATTCTTAGCTCCACCCTCTGAGGTATTACTAACCCCACAGGCAGATGAGAAACAGGCTCAGAGATTATTTAACTTGCCCAAATCACCCAGATACTAAATGGTAGGGCCTGGATTCCTGGGCTTCCAGCTCCCAAGCCCATGCTTTTAAGAGCTGCACAGCACTTGGGTGCTTTTTGATGCCTCTGCTTACTGTGTCCTTGTGTACATAGACATCTTCTACACCTTTTATCCTACCATTTCGTAGGAAAATGGAAACGGAAAGTGCCTTACGTGTAACAAAGCCCTCTGTTTCTCCTCGCTCTCAGGTCACGTAGGGCATGGATCTGGAGAACTGTGAACAGCCAGTCATTCTGAGAGAGGACAACTGCCGCAGGCGTCGGAGGATGAAACCGCGCAGCACCGCGGCCAGCCTGTCCTCCATGGAGCTCATCCCCATCGAGTTCGTGCTGCCTACCAGTCAGCGCAACAGCAAGACCCCTGAAACCGCGCTGCTGCATGTGGCGGGCCACGGCAATGTGGAGCAGATGAAAGCCCAGGTCTGGCTGCGCGTGCTGGAGACCAGCGCTGCCGCGGACTTCTACCACCGGCTCGGCCCGGACCACTTCCTACTGCTCTACCAGAAGAAGGGACAGTGGTACGAGATCTACGACAAGTACCAAGTGGTACAGACCCTGGACTGCCTGCGCTACTGGAAGCTGCTGCACAGGAGCCCCGGCCAGATCCACGTGGCGCAGCGGCACGTGCCCTCAGAGGAGACGCTGGTCTTCCAGCGGCAGCTCACGGCCCTGATTGGCTACGACGTCACTGACGTAAGCAACGTGCACGACGACGAGCTCGAGTTCACGCGCCGCCGCCTGGTGACCCCGCGCATGGCGGAGGTGGCCGGCCGCGATCCCAAGCTCTATGCCATGCACCCCTGGGTGACTTCCAAGCCCCTCCCCGAGTACCTGTTGAAGAAGATTACCAACAACTGCATCTTCATCATCATTCACCGCAGCACCACGAGTCAGACCGTCAAGGTCTTGGCCGATGACACCCCAAGCACCATCCTTCAGAGCTTCTTCACCAAGATGGCCAAGAAAAAGTCTCTGATGGATATCCCGGAAAGCCTAAACGAACAAGACTTTGTGCTGCGAGTCTGTGGCCGGGACGAATACCTGGTGGGTGAAACGCCCATTAAAAACTTCCAGTGGGTAAGACATTGCCTCAAGAATGGAGAAGAGATTCACCTGGTGCTTGACACGCCTCCAGACCCAGCCCTGGATGAGGTGAGGAAGGAAGAGTGGCCACTTGTGGATGACTGCACAGGAGTCACTGGCTATCATGAGCAGCTGACCATCCATGGGAAGGACCATGACAGTGTGTTCACTGTGTCCCTGTGGGACTGTGACCGGAAGTTCAGGGTCAAGATCAGAGGCATTGATATCCCTGTTCTGCCCCGGAACACTGACCTCACAGTTTTTGTGGAGGCAAACATCCAGTATGGACAGCAGGTCCTTTGCCAAAGGAGAACCAGCTCCAAACCCTTCACAGAGGAGGTGCTCTGGAATGTGTGGCTTGAGTTCAGTATCAAAATCAAGGACTTGCCTAAAGGGGCTTTACTGAACCTCCAGATCTACTGCGGCAAAGCTCCAGCACTGTCTGGCAAAGCCTCTGCAGAGACTACCAGTTCTGAGTCCAAAGGCAAAGCTCAGCTTCTTTATTATGTGAACCTGCTGCTGATAGACCACCGGTTCCTCCTGCGCCATGGGGAATACGTGCTCCACATGTGGCAGATATCTGGGAAAGGAGAAGACCAAGGGAGCTTCAATGCTGACAAGCTCACATCTGCAACCAACCCGGATAAGGAGAACTCAATGTCCATCTCCATTCTTCTGGACAATTACTGTCATCCAATAGCTTTGCCTAAGCATCGGCCTACCCCTGACCCCGAAGGGGACCGGGTTCGAGCCGAAATGCCCAACCAGCTTCGCAAGCAGCTGGAGGCAATCATAGCCACCGATCCTCTTAATCCTCTCACAGCAGAGGACAAAGAATTGCTCTGGCATTTTAGATATGAAAGCCTTAAGCATCCAAAAGCATATCCTAAACTATTTAGCTCAGTGAAATGGGGACAGCAAGAAATTGTGGCCAAAACATACCAGTTGTTAGCCAGAAGGGAGGTCTGGGATCAAAGTGCTTTGGATGTTGGGTTGACAATGCAACTCCTGGACTGCAACTTTTCAGATGAAAATGTAAGGGCTATTGCAGTTCAGAAACTGGAGAGCTTGGAGGATGATGATGTCTTGCATTACCTTCTGCAACTGGTCCAGGTAGGGGGTGTTGATATTATCAACAGAGTCCTCTTCTCCAGGAACATTATTTGCATGTGCACAGGCACCTTTTTCAGTTATTAACAGAGGCCCTTTGCCCAGCGCTTCATGATCAAAGTAGATCTGATGAGCCACCTCAACAATTAGTGAACTGTTCCACTGAATTTTTTTTAATGTCTTTGAGGGTTTGCTGACAAACCTTTTGAAGACATTAGTTCTTCACTTTTTAGGAGGTTTGGCTTTGTGGGAATCCTTTGTTCTCATTTATTATCTTTATAATAGGTACAACTTGTTGAGTGCTTCCTTGTGCCAGGGTTCCAAGTGCTTTATGTGCTTTTTGTGTATTATCTCATTTAACCTATGCAACAACTATGATAAAGGTCAAATTAGCATCTGCATTCTAACTGCAAGGAACTGAAGCACAGACAGGCTAAGTAATGTGCCTAAGGTAACATATTTTGAAAGAAGCACACAAGAATTCAAACCCAGGAATCTGACTCCAGGGCCTGCTATTTTTCACTGCTTCCTAATATCCTGCATCAATCTACTGTCAGGAGAAAAGCTCTTACTCTCCACCTGTATTTATCACAATTTGTAGAATCGCATATCATCTCTGGACTGAACCTTGAAAGGCCCTGATTCTGGACGGGCATGGTACTGTATTTCCACCTTCGTTCTCATGTTGGTCCCTGGGTGCACAGAGGCCCACATGATTTACCTAAGCATTAGCTAGGAAGTTAAAGAGGGAAGATCAGTTCTCCTGCCCACTATATCAGTTCTCAAATGACACTGTGCTGTCTAACAGAGAAGAGGAAGTAAAGGAATTGGAATAGAAACGCTATTTTAGAGCACAGACGTATTTGTTCATTAATCCAATAGCATTTATTGACTGCTTGCCTTGTTCTGGATGCTGGATATAGAGTGGTGAACAAAACAGAAGCAATCACCACTCTAGCATAGTGATGCCATGAAGACTGACATTAAATGAGTACACATACAAACAGATATTTAATAACAAATTGTGACAAGTGCCTTGGGGAAAAACTGCAGTGCATTCTGAGAAAATAATCAGGATGCAGGAAACACCTAAGACTGAGGAAGCCAAGGACTGTTCTAAGTTAGTGCTGTTTGACTTGAGATCTTAAGGATTGGCCAGGCAAAGTTTGTTAGACACTAAATCGTCTAATCATTATCTATATTTACAGGAAGTCCCTGGAGTTTTCTGACAAACATTTGGATACTCTCAATTTTAGCTCTGAATTTTCATCTTCCTTTCAGCTAAATACTTGAAACATTGTATCTGGCTTTTGTCTTCATCTATTAAATATATCCATTATTTTTCTCTACCCACGTGTTCAAATATTGGCAAAACGCTAATGAATTTTGGATAATCAGAGGATCTTTAGTTTTCTAGCTCAATATAAAGAAAAAATCATAAAACTAGTTTGAATGAGATCTGTTCCAAGTCCTAAAGCTACCATGAATTATTTTTCAGTCATTTTCACAAGTTAACTTTGCAAAATTGGAAAGTGAATAGTGTTGTTCTTGGTATGTTTTAAATGAAAGAGGTCAATAGATAATATTAACATTGAATTTGTGGTCATAAATTTTTAGAATGGTAGTCATTTGTAAAACTATTTGAGACATGTTTAGTGGTGGCTAAATGACTCATTCTTCATTAAAATGGTCTAGATTGAGGTCTGCACGCTGACTTTACAGAAGTGAAAACACCAAAAAGGTCAGAAAGACTCACATTTGGGTCAAACTTACAATATTTTTGAAGTGAGTACATACTGGTATCTACATAACAACATTCTCAGAACTCAGGTCTTAGATACAGCTATAATGGCACCTACTTGACCACACCCATGAAAAGCATCTCTGAAAGCATCTCTTGCAACAGTATCAAGTCAGTATTGATCATTTCCAAATTAGGAAACCGAGCAAGAGTTGAAAATCGTACCAAGAAGCCTCCAGACCCAAAAATATAAAGTGAAATGGGCATTTCTCCTGTTTCTTCAGAAAAAAAAGGATACCGTTTCTTTTACTAAAGGAAATACTCTGACATGTTTAAATTTAAGCCTTTATGTTTGTATGTGACTCTGCCCTGAAACTTTATATGTGCATTTATAATAATCCAAACAATATGTGTTATTCTTGCTGTTTTAAAAGTATGAACTATTTCAAACTTCCAGAAAAGTACAGAGAATAATGTAACAAATACCCATGTGTCCACCCTAACTTCATTTTTTTTTTTTTTTTACCTTTTATTGGTTCTTTTTCTTCAGTAAGAGAGCTGTCACCTAAGCCAAAATTCTCTACATTAGCCAAGTGATATGAAACCTACAGAACACTAAAAATGAAGACCAAGTTCTCCCTGAGGAAACATAAAATCAGGGATTTTCAGACAAAAAAGTTCTGCAACACAGAGTGGCAGGGATTGAATTTAAATTTAAACATGTTGAGTGTTTCCTTTAGCTAAGAAACAGAATCCTTTTATTTCCCCCAAGGAATAGGAGAAATGCCCATTCCACTTGATATTTTCAGGTCTGGAGACGTTTTGGTTATGATTTCCAATTCTTGCTCTGGTTTTCCAGATTCTTACTGTTTACTTGCAGTAAGAGCCTGTGAAGCAGCTCAGTAACTTTCCAGTGAAATGACAAATGCACATCTGGAGTAGAAGAGAAGGTAAAGGATTTCTAGATTGTCGTGTCTACCAAACACTTTTCTCCTTACATGTACTATATTTCCACTGTCCATTTTCTAACTACCTCTCTTACTTTCCACTCTTATAATTTGTTATAGTCATCTCCATCTTTCCTCTCTACCCTTCCAATAAATCATTTAAGCCCTTGATTTGAGCAAAAGCTCTCACTTCCTCACCTTTGAAGTTATCAAAAGTATGTGAATGTGAATCAAGAATTTTGGCTTCTAATCCCAGTTCTATCAGCAGATGCTCTGTGACCTTAAGTAAGTGGTTAAACACTCTGGTCCTAACTATCCTCAAAAAGAAAGGACTGAATTTAAGTAACTGGTAAGGTTCTCATTACCCTAGCCATAAAATCTATTTAGGCAGAACACCAGATTTCTTCATTTCCTTTTGCCTGATTTACCAACATCGAATGCAATCCTGCAAATGTCAATGTGTTTGTTTTCCTTTAGGCTGTGAAATTTGAACCATACCATGACAGTGCCCTTGCCAGATTTCTCCTGAAGCGTGGTTTAAGAGTAAGTACTTCCATTTTGATAATAGTGTGACATTTCAAAAGTTAGCAAGAATTGACTGATAAACCTAGAGCATTAGTCATAATAATTTCAACCTTCTTGTTTCCACCCTCAGAACAAAAGAATTGGTCACTTCTTGTTTTGGTTCTTGAGAAGTGAGATAGCTCAGTCCAGGCACTATCAGCAGAGGTTTGCTGTGATCCTGGAAGCTTACCTGAGGGGCTGTGGCACGGCCATGTTGCACGACTTTACACAACAAGTCCAAGTAATTGAGACGTTGCAGAAGGTCACCATTGAAATTAAATCACTCTCTGCTGAAAAGTATGACGTCAGTTCCCAAGGTACAGGCTATATTTTCTTGGTTCTCTGTCCAAATGCCTTCATCTCCAAAATGCCATTTTCCCTATGACTCTTCCTCTTCCTTCTGGAGGCAAGTTGCAGCTCCCTTTTAAAGGAAGCCAAGAACATATTTTTACATCTTCTCTTTGCATGGAGTTAGCAAGTTTAAAGTTCTCCCTTTACAAGTGAATGATTTTGAAACTATATATTTATATATTCTTAATGATGAAGTGTGATAGATATAAAATCCTTTGAAAAATTAAAAAGCATTATGCAGATGTAAGGTGTAGTTTTTAAGAACAATTACAAACACAGCAAAAAAAGATTAGTTGTTTCCAAATCTTTACCATTTCCCCCATCTTCAAAAATATATGCATATAGTTCATATATTTTTAGTCTTATAGTAATGAATTATTCAGAAAGTCTTTTTAAGTTTTTGCATTTCTTCGTGTGTATGTGTGTGTGTGCATGTATAATGTCACCTCCTCTCTGAAGCCATTTCCAATATCCACTTCTTGTCCCTAACCTAAGAAATCCAGCCCTTGCCCTAGGAAAATTAATCACTCCTCTATAGTCTCACAGTATTTAGTTGATACTGCATTAAATTACTCATTAACACATTGTTGTCATCTATTAAGCTTGAAGCCAGGGGATGTCTCTTACTCATTTTTATATACCTAGACCTAGCATTATGGTTCATAGTGGACACCTACTAAAATCCTCAGCCAGTATTTTAAACTTCAGAATATTTTAAATTTCCACATTTGCCCTTTGGTTCTTTTCTAAACCATCAATAATGCTGTCTCCTAAAAATAATACTGGTAATAATAATTTTAATTTATTAAATAATCTTAATTTTTTATAAGTAAGAAAGGGAAAAATTTGCACAGGCCTCCAGTCTATCTGTTACCCAGGGAGTGATTTTGAATTTATGTATTTTGCCATTAGAATTCTGAGACTGTCAGAATTGCGTGTTTATCCATGCAATCTAACTTCCTCTTTTGAAAAAAATTTACAGAACCCTAATCCAATTCCATTTCGTATCGTCTTCAAATGTCTGTTCCCCAAATCAGATGGCAGTATAAGGTTTCACAGTGGAAAGAGAAACTACAGTATTCTTTAGCATTACCCTCACAACACCCCTCTCTACCTGATTGTATTAGTGTCTGTGTGCTACCCTGTATGTATTCACATATTTCTATCCCCTGTTGTAGTTGGGGTATATGGTTATATTGCTCACAGTGACCCTAACTTATCTTGCCACCTCAAACGGTCAGTTAGTTCCTCAAAGGCAGGGACTAACCCTTTCTTCTCCTGCTCCACTCCAGACCAAATGTATAGAATACTGTGAATAAATTAGGCTTCAGGAAATGTTATAGAAAATTTGGATGATTTCTTGGACTCACATAACTTTTGTGTGCTTTTGACAATTACAGTTATTTCACAACTCAAGCAAAAGCTTGAAAACCTCCAGAATTCTAATCTCCCAAAAAGCTTTAGAGTTCCATATGATCCTGGACTGAAAGCAGGAGCACTTGTGGTAGGTATCACCTTGATGTGTCCACATGGTCTTTGTGTCTTGAAAATGTCTATGTGTGCTTTGCAGGGCCCAATAGTTAAAAGACTAATATTTACATAGGGACAGGAACGCTGAAGAGTCCCAGGATAGACTTCAGCTGTCGAACCTTTCTCTAAACATTAGTTACTAAAAGCCTTCCATTTTGGTTTAAATCACCTTAACTGAGGTAATATTTTTACAAGCAATAAAATTCAACCATTTTGAATAAACAGTTCAGTGAGTTTTGACAAATATATACATCCAAGTAACCATCACCATAATCAAGATACGGAACATTTCTAATGCCAAAAAAAGTTCCTTTATATCCCTTTATAGTCAGTCCTTTTCTCCCATCACCAGCCTCAATCAACAGATCTGCTTTCTATCATATAATTTTGCCCTTTCTATAATTTCATTAAGTGGAATTATGCAATATGTAGTTTTTTTAAATTATGTTTTTCATTTTATTAGAGATATGATAGGTATACAGAAAAATCAGGAATAAATACAAAGTTCCCAGATACCACCCTATTATTAAGACCTTGTATTTGTGTGGTACATTTTTTTATTTTTAAAGAAGCTTCAGATTGCATAAATGTCATATCAAAACTATGGGGGATTCCCATATACCCCATCCCCTCCCCTTCCCCCACTTTCCACCATTAACAACATCTTTCATTAGTGTGGTACATTTGTTACAATTGATGAACACATATTGAAGCATTGCTACTAACCACGGACTATAGTTTACATTATAGTTTACATTTTGTACTACACAATTTTATAGGTTTTGACAAAATGTATAATGGCCTGTATCCATCATTGCAATATCATGCAGGACAATTCTCATGTCCCAAAAATACTCCATGTTATACCTGTTCTTCCCTCTTCCTCCTCTCTCAACCTATGGTGACCACTGTCTTTATATCAATAATACAACTTTTTCCATTGCTAGAATAAAAATGTCTACTTTAGTCCATAAGTTGCATTCCCCCCTTATGTTTGTTCATTCCTCAATCTTGAGGATTTTGAAATGGTGATGCCCACTCTGCATCAGATTGAGAGGGGTCTTAGATTCCATGGGACAGATGGATGAAACTGTCTTGCTTACAGTTGTAGATATTTTTTTGAGGTGGGGGGAGATGGGCATCATCCTTTTGTTAGTTGTCCTGGGCAAGTCCAGTGAACTGGAGAGTAGGTATTGCAACTCTGCTGAGATTAGGGTTCAACCAGCATATGAACAGACCAAAGATTTAAGTCTCTGGGACATATATTTAATGAGTATAGTGCTAATTATAGGTTCAAGTAAAAGGGGCAGAATAGCCCCTTTTATCTGTGTAGAGAAATTATAAATGAGTCTGACTCTGTTACATTAGGGAGCATATATTCCAAAGTAAGGCCCACTGACAGGGTGCCAGATTCCTGAGATTTCTGCCTTACTTATAGTGTCTAGATGTCTCTAGAGCCCTCAGGAGCCCTGCTCTTTGAGGCACTGTTTACTGTGGCAGTCAATGAGATCCTGCTGAGATGTGCATAAGTGTAACCTCTGGAATGACCTCCTGACTCACTTTGAAATCTCTTAGCCATTAAAACTCATTTGTATATAGTATTTCCCCCTTTTGGTCAAGGTCTTTTTCCAAATGTGTTACTAGTTGGCACTTAGTAATAATCCCTCGTTGCCAGGGAGGCTCATCCCCGGGAGTCATGTCCCATACCAGGGGGAAGGTATAGTTTTTATGTCTGGCTTCTTTCACGTAACATGCGTTGAAGATTAATCTATGTTGTGTGCATCAACAGGTTTTTTGTTTTGTTTTGTTTTTTGTTTTTATGACTGAGTAGTTGTCTCTTGTATGGATATTCCATGATTTGTTTTTCATAAACCTTTTGAGTAAATACTTAGCAGTGGAATAGCTGGGTCAGATGGTAAGTGTAAAGTAAATTTTATAAAATACTGCCAAACTGTTTATCTAAAATGGCTGCATCATTTTACATTCCAATTTATGCAAGTTCCACATCCCGGTCAACACTTGTTATTATCAGTCTTTTAAATTTTAGCCATTGAAATAGGTGAAGTGGCATCTCATTGTTGTTTTTATTTTTGATTTTCCCTAATGATACTGAGCATCTTCTCAGTGGCTTATTTTCCAATAGTGTATCTTCTTTAAGAAGTTTCTCTTTCAATCTTGTGCCCATTTTTAAGTGTGTTGTCTTATATTTTCTTTGTAAACATTCTTTATATATTCTGGGTACAAATCCTTTGTCAGGCATAAATTTTATAAATATTTTCTCCCAGTTCTATGGCTTGCCTTTTCATTTTCTTAGAACTGTCTTTCAAAGATCAGAAGTTTTCAATTTTTTTAAAATCCAATTTAATCAAAATTGAAAGGACAATTCCCTTTTTTTTTCCTTTTATGGTTTGTGCTTTTTTGTATCTTATCTAAGAAATATTTTCATAACCCAGTGGTTCTCAATGTAGGATGATATTGATTTGCCCCCGTCCCCCTGAACATTTGGCAATGTCTGCGGACTCTTTTGGTTTCTCAGCTGAGAGGATGCCACAGGCAGTGGGTGGAGACCAAGGATGCTGCCAGATATCCTACAAATGCACAGAACTTCCCCCCACGCCCTCCACAACAAAGAATTACCCAGCCCAAAATGTCAATAATGCTGAGGCTGAGAAATCCTGGCTTAACCCATTGTGACAAATATTTTTTCCTAGAAGTTTTATAGTTTTAACTCCTATGTTTAGGTCTGTGATCCATTTTGAGATCATTTTTATGTATGGTGTGAGGTAATCAAGGTTCAGTTTTTTCATGTGACTATCCAATTTTTCCAGCACCATTTGTTGAAATAACTATCCTTTTCCCATTGAATTACCTTGGCAGCTTTGTCCAATAACAGTTCACCATATATGTGTTGATCTATGTCTAGATTCTTTATTCTGTTCCATCATCCTAAATGTCTTTCCTTACATCAATACCACTCTTTCTTGATATCATTCAAATAATAAACCACTTCATGTATGTGCAAGAGCCTTAAAACAGTACACTTCCATTAACCCTCTCCCATCCTTTGTATGATTTTTTGTCAAACTTTCAACTTCTACATTTGTTGTAAGCCCCAGAATATGTTACTGTTTTTGCTTTAAACAATTATCTTTTAAGCAAATTTTTTAAAAATTCTTTATATTTATCAACACATTTACCATTTCCAGTGCTCTTCATTGCTTTGTGGAGATGCAAATTTTTCTCTACTGTCAGTTTTTGTTGGCCTTTAAAACAGGTACATTTTTGAAAGATATTTTCTCTAGATATAGAATTCTAGGTTGACTTTTTTTTTTTTATTTGCATATTTCTGATGGTAAGATTGCCGTCATCCTTATCTTTGATTCTCTGTACATAATATGTCTTTTTCCCCTAGGCTGATTTTTAAGATTTTCTTTTTATACTGGTCTTCAGCAATTTGATTATGATGGGCTTTGGTGTGGTTTTCTTTGTATTCAGTCCGCTGGGGTTTATTGAGCTGCTTTGATCTGTGGTTTATAGTTTTTATCAAAGTTGGAAATTTTTCAGCAAATATTTCTTCAAATATTTTTTCTGTCCCCTCTTCTCATGCCTCTCCTTCTAGGACTCCAATTGCATTCATTTTTAGACTGCTAGAGCTTGGGCTCTGTTTGGATACTTATTCTCTGTGCTGTAGCCTAGAAACGGCCTCCACGCTATAAGCTGGGGTAATCACAGGACTTACCTCATTTGTTTCCTTTTTCTCAGGGATGACAGTCTCACACTGCCTGTTGTCTAATATCTGGAAAGAATTGCTTCATATACTTTGTCCAGGTTTCTAGTTTTTTTATGGCAGGACAACATTTCCTACAGCATTTAAGCCTCATGGATGGAAGGGGAAGATCCTCCCTTGAATATTTTTTAAAGCTGTTTTGTGGATATATATTCACATACCATACAATCTATCCAAGGTGTACAGTCAATGGCTTATTTTTCCTCCCTTGAATTTTTTATTTTAAATAAAATTATCAGCAAACTGGCCCTATAGCAGCAGGAAACACTATCCACTGTCCTTCATTTAGGGCTTGGTAGTAATTATGATATATGAATGTAGCTTCAAATTGTGTTTGCTCTTTTTAAAGGCTTTTTGTTCCATGGTGAATTCACTTTTGGCTAAGACTCCTACGTTTTGTATTTTTAAGTGGGTGGCTGCTAAGCCACATTTCCTTTAACTTAAACTTACTTAGATTTATAGGGTTGCTTTTGGGGGGGGGCGGGGAGTTTCCTACTTGAGAGCTAGATTTTCTAATTATTTCTGTTAAATTTCATCTTACTAGATTTGGCCTATTGCTTCTGGTTCTGCAAACTAGAATAATGGTTTTTTTAGACATTGTGGTAGCAATAGAACTCTTTTTTACAAATGAAATCTTAAAGGGAGGCCAAATATATAAACAGATAATAGTGAAGTTGCTGTATATTAAAGGGGACATGGGGGTGAGAGTGGGAGGGTGGGATCTGCCACACCTAGGAAGTATCTCAAGCATCTCTGCAGAACTCTTAGGGTTCCTTGGATCATAGTTTGAGAACCACTGGTTTAAATGCTGTGAATTTCTCTCACATAGCGTTTCCAAATTTGTGTGAACACCTTCTGGTTTTTTTTTTTAACCAAAATCATTGAAAATAGTTTTCCAACTAAGACCTTTACACAAAGATTTGTTTCTCCACAGTGTGTATGCATTTTGTGTAGGAAACATGTGACTGCTTTTTTTCAGATTGAAAAATGTAAAGTGATGGCCTCCAAGAAAAAGCCCCTGTGGCTAGAGTTTAAATGTGCTGATCCTACAGCCCTATCAAATGAAACAATTGGAATTATCTTTAAACACGGAGATGATCTGCGTCAAGACATGCTTATTTTACAGGTATGCTACTGTTAAGGATTTTTTTAATTATCTGAGAAAAGAATTCTGTATTAGACTTAAAAAATACCGTCTACTGATTCTAGTCCCAATCTTTTCTTTTGTATGATGAACAGTAATCAAAGATTACATAATAGAGTTTTCACTTGGGGAATATGGCTATGGGCCCCTGGATATGCAATCTAGTGAGCTTCATATTTCTGTCCATTCCTGAGATGGTACATATCCAACATTCCCAAATAGCCAGATATACTTACCTCACCTAAACGCTTTTTCATACACCCTTTCCAATATGGGTGACATGGAATATTGACATATTCACCCACAAGTACTCACTTTATTCATATTCACAGACATATCTACACACCCACAGGTGTTCTCCTTAGTTAAAGCTCCTTAGATATACTTACACATATACAAACACAAGTGAATGATTTGATGTGAAGGAGAGAAAGGATGAGCAGGTAGGTGGATTGGAGAAATCACTCAGTTATTGATGAGAGTGAACAGATTATGAGGGCAGAAGGTGAATGGAGCTATCAGTGCTAATTACTTTATGACATTTCTGGATAAGCTTTAGCTTTGTAAATCTGTAAAGTAATAGTCTCCATATTATAGTTGTTTAACATTGTGGAAGTAATGTATTTTCTAATATTTAATGTGGTTGATTTAAAATAGACCCCTAGACAAAGTTACACTGATTGAAATATAGCCTATTTTAAAACTTGTCATTTTTCCATTTTCTTTATGTTTCTGTTTCTATATATTTTTAATATGGAAACAGTAACACCCTTGCCTTGCTTTCTTTCCAAGAATGGTGTGTGTATTTTCCTGAAAGTTAAAAAAAAAAAAAAAGAAAACAATCCTTCAAACTTTTTGAAAGTTTATTAAATTTCAAATAAATCTGTAGACACTTTTGAATTATTCAAAGATGGACAACACCAAACATTGCTATGTTGTTCTCATTTTGAGGGAGAGTTTGCATTTGTCCTTTGTATACTTTGGTTTTGTTGTTGAGGCACGTGGCTTGGCAGCCAAGCAAGTTATTTAATTTCCCTAAGTCTTAGTTTCTTCACCTGCAGAATGAGGACAATAATTATATCCAAATTATAGGATTAATGCAAAAATCACACTTAAAACTGCACTTAATGTTAGCTATCTTATCATCAATGTTTATTATGGTTACTTTAATTTTAGCTTAAGGGTTCCTTATGGATAAAAATTAGTAAGGATATTAGAGTGGAACATTTTGGATAGATAGATACGATGAAACAGGACTGAAACCTACCCAAAAGAAAAACCCATTTATCTTCTCCCCCAAAATACAAGGATCAAAATTAACAGGCTCCCAAGGAAGGGGAACTTTAGAGTACCAGGATGGTAAATAACAATACAATTGTCACTTATATGTTTTATGTTTATTTATATATTTTGCATTACTAGATAAGATTGTTTTTTAAAAATCAGAAAATATGTTAAATACACGTATATTTATGATGGAAATGTTTTTGGGTTTTGATGCCCAGATTCTACGAATCATGGAATCCATTTGGGAGACGGAATCTTTGGATCTGAGCCTCCTGCCATATGGTTGCATTTCAACTGGTGACAAAATAGGTATGTGATTACCTCAGGAGATTAATACACCATTCAGCTCATTTTAAAAGATCATAATTACTTCAGTGTAGGCATTTAATAACTGAAAAAATTACGATCATAATCCTATAAAAAGGAAGAAAATGTTCCAAGGCTGGTGGATGTCACTCTCAATTTAATATGGGTATGTTGAAAATACACGAATACATAATTCAAATCCTGTGACTATACATGGAAATCATTTAGTAAGAACTTGTTCTCTTCCCTTTACTTCTCTGCCTCTACCTTTAACTCAAGTTTCATTGTACATTAAATTTCTCTCTCACCAAATAACATTTAAAAATAGATGGAAAGATCTGTCACTTATTTTAATATTCCAGAATTCACATTATCAAAGTTATTATACACTCCCAGGTACTTTTATAGACATTTAACATTTTATTTTCAATCAAACATTTTTATTCATGTTTCTGATTTAAGAACTACACAAAACCATTTACGCTCTCTCTGCCTAGAGGAGCCCACACCAAATCTTGGTGTGTATTTCCATCTTTCTCTCCCATTTCTCAGCAAGCTCTGTTCTTTCCCCCATTTCCCAAATAAATTCTTTTTACTAGCTAAAAAACAACAACAACAACAACAATTTTTTAAAAAACCATTTACATGTGACCCTACAATTTAAAGAAGGAAATGGCACAAGTTGCCAAGTGAGAAATGCTTTACTTATTACCATTCAAATAAAACCCTTTCCTCATTTCATTTAGGGATATTGAAAACATGTTTTACACAACTTCCACATCATCCTCTTTTTATTTCTCTTCTCCCTAAGAAAACAAAAAGCACAGACCTGGAAAGTAGGACTCTGGTAAAAAAATAATAATAATTATAATCATAAAGAAAAAAAAAGGACAGAAAGGAGGAAAGACAAGAAAGAAAAAAAGTCCCTAACAAAGACATAACCATTCCTCCTCTGGGGCAGGTAATGGGCCCCAAATCATATCAAACGCTGTGTATCATCATGCAGGAATGATCGAGATCGTGAAGGATGCCACGACAATTGCCAAAATCCAGCAGAGCACAGTGGGCAACACAGGCGCATTTAAAGATGAAGTCCTAAATCACTGGCTCAAAGAAAAATGTCCTATTGAAGAAAAGGTGAGCTCAGACTTTTTCCTACCATAATGGCTCCTTACAAGTTGTCATTTATAGAGCAGTAGTGGTTTCATGTTTTCAAAGAGTCTACCAATGTTGTACCACCCAACATGTTGTTGAAGTCTGTTTTCATAAGATAGTGGGGTTTTAAGTGCATGGTGACATAGCATATATGTGTAAAATAGAAGGACTCCATAAGCATTTGCCTCTCCTTTGATTATCAGGCATGCTTTGCATAGAATTTGGTTCTGTAAAATAATATGTTAGCACTTTTTATGGCTATCTATCTTTGTTGTTCAGCAGAAAATTTTAGTTACCATATATAAATTCTCTCTTATCTGGGAAAATGCCACATAACCTTAAAGGTAATTTATACTATACCACTACAACGCTAATCAAAATGGTAAATTACAGATGCTGAAAATGTCAGTTTCACTATTCCTCTGAAGTGCATATGCTGAATCTTTTACAAGCTGTGTGGTTCTGCTGCACAGGATTAGCATTTCTCATTTGCATGGTTAGCAGCCTTTTGGGGAGGATATATAATTAGTAACATTTATTAGTCTGTTATCCGTGGTGGATGTGTGAACCCATGCATACTTTAAGTGGTCACAAGCAAAACACATGTTCACCAGTGAAGGAGAAATTACTGTGGATTCTGTATAAATGCTGGCAAGTGATGCATGGAGAGGAAGCAAACTTTGATTAAATTACTGTTGCCCTTTGACTCTTGTTTCCTCCTTGTGCTATTGTTGCTCAGTGAATCTTCAACTAAAATATAAGCAGAGCAATGAGAAAGTTGGCACTTAATTAATAGATATTACACTAATGAAATCAAATGGGACTACCTTGCTCTCTGAGGATGGTTTCCAGAACAGTATCTTTTAGGATGAAATTTGTAATAGAGCCGTGCTGTTCTTTGTAGATAGAACACAACTAATATTCAGATGCATTTTAATTAGTTTCAGGCAGCAGTGGAGAGATTTGTTTATTCCTGTGCTGGCTACTGTGTGGCAACCTTTGTTCTTGGAATAGGAGACAGGCACAACGACAATATCATGATCACAGAAACAGGTGAGTTTATTTGTGACAGAGTGATTTTTAAAATAAGAGTTCTAGGCCAGAGCCTATATTTAGAAGTCATCACTGTGTAGGGACACAGATGCTGTGATCATCCTAGAGAGATCACCAGCCTTGAGGACCAAAGCATAGTAAGAGAAGAAAAGGCAGGAAATGAGACTTAAGAAGGAAAAGTCAGAGAGAGCTTGAGAAAATTAGGATGAAGTCACATCCCAGAAGCTAGGGAAAGTGGGAGTGATGAGCAGTGTCAAGTGTTGCTGAAGCAACAGAATTAGCTGAAATCTGAAGTGCTGGCCTCCCTAATCCTCCCCTAACTGGTTCGCTGTTCACCCTGAAAGTGGTCAGTATTGACCACCAAATCATGAAATGTTACTCTATGAAATTTGGACCAATTTCATAATAGAATTTTTAAATTTAAGAATACTGGAAAAAGTACTAGATTGAGGCACTCTCTGTGAGAGGTACTCTCTGTGAGAATGAAAAGAGAGAATGCATTTATGAACCATATAAATGATAAAGGGCTATACACATGAGGGGAGATGTTGGTACTTGTGGTGGTGGTGGTGGCAGTGGTGGTGGTAGTGGTAGAAATTGAGCCAAAGGAGATTCAAAATGATTTATTTATATTGTGCTGCCCCAAATTAAAAGGTGACCTCCCCCCCTCCAAGCAGAGTGAAACATCAGTATATTCTGACTAACATAAAGGACATAAGAGAGAGTCTTAGGCACAATGATGACATAGTAGCCAGAGAGTTTTGATTTATGTTTCTAAGAATAATTCTGAAACAAGAATTTGTTAATGACATTTGGCTGTCATTTAAAGAATACCGGAAGGATATCAAAAGCACACTTGGTTCAAAGAGTGCTTTGTGGGTACTACTTTCACACACCTGCTGAGATGAAAAATATCAGAAGCCAATAAAACAAGTGTAAAAATAGCTCTCTCACCCAACATAGCTCATTTTCAGGCAACTTAAAAATATTACAAGAAATGAACATACTGGAGTATTGTTATAAGTACTTATGCCAGTGTTATGATGTCAAACATTTTCTTCTCTTAAGGAAATCTATTTCATATTGACTTTGGGCACATTCTTGGGAATTACAAAAGTTTCTTGGGCATTAATAAAGAGAGGGTGCCATTCGTGCTAACCCCAGACTTCCTGTTTGTGATGGGAACTTCTGGAAAGAAGACCAGCCCACATTTCCAGAAATTTCAGGTAAGTTGCATCCCTCTTCATCCCCTACAGTGAACACCAACCAAGAGAGCCCGCAGGTGTTGCCTGCAGCGCCACCAGCCCTCATCTGGCACCTCACTTCAGCCGTCTCACCTCAGCCATCTTCTCCTAGCATGGTTGACCCTGCCTCCTCCCTGTCTCCTCCATTCCTACCCAAGTACAAAATGACTCTCCTCAGTAATCCTCACACCTAAAACCAAACAACAAGTAAAAGTAATCCATGATCAGTGGGACTGGCAAATACAGGACACCATAATGACCCTGGTACTGAAGAGAGGCTTTAAGGAAGAGCACCTCAGTAAGCAAGTTTAGCCATTGAATATTTATCAATTTAGCACGATGGGAATCCCCCATATTTTCTTTGTGATTTTTTGTAACCTGAAGCTTCTTTGAAGATAAAGCTAAAAAAAAAATAAGACACTGGGGGAACATACAGAAGAAATTGTCATGTACCTAAAAGATAACAGATCTTACAGTGATGAAAGACACAATGAAAAATTTTTTTTTCTATTTTAGTTATTTTTTATTATTATTTTATTTTATTAATTTGGTTATTTTTTTTGGCGTTGTTTTTGGCTAGAAGACTCAAACTTTACGTATATTTTTCAGGACTCTCAAGCAATTGTGAGCATCTCTTGATTTTTGCTACAGTTGAATAGTTATCAAATTGCTAACACAGGGAATTCTTGTTGCACTGCCTGCTGTATGATTTTCTCATTTTTGTAAAGGATAGTCCCTTCTCTGATTTGAAATCTTGTCAGCTTGACCACAGGTTCTACAAAGAGCTCTGCCTTGTCCTGCTTACCTGTACATAAGCTCCTAAAAGTCTACTCATCTTCTTGGGAGTGTTCAGATTCTATGTTCTTTTCATTACTTCCTGTTCTGCATACAGTTTTGACTTCCTAACAGTGCAAACATCTGAGGAAAAAAATTTTCACACTTGCAAATTTAATAACTGTTAATGAACATAATTGAGAAAAGTTGTTATTTCTACTGTAAATACACCTATTTTATAGCAATACAAGCAAAACAGATAAATAGAGGCAAAGAGAAATTGCTTTATATGTACATTTGCCTTGGGTTCCCTTTATTTTTTATTTATTTATTTATTTATTTTTAAAGAGCATATTCCCAAAGATTTATTTAAAGGACTATTTTTAAGTAGTTTTTTTTTCTTTTTTTTTGATTTTTTAAAATATATTTTTTATTTTTTCTAAAAGATACTTAGATTACATAAAATGTTACATAAAAAAATATAAGAGATTCCCATATGCCCCACTCACCACACATCCCACTTTTCCCCACATTAACAACTTCTTTCATTAGTGTGGTACATTCACTGCAATTGATGAACATATTTTGGAGCATTGTCACTAAGGATGGATTATAGTTTACATTGTAATTTACACTCTTTCCCACTCAATTCTGTAGATTATGGCAGGATATATAATGGCCTGTATCTGTTGTTGCAAATGTCATTCAGGACAATTTCCAAGTTCCGAAAGTGCCCCCAGATTGTACTGTTAAGAGAATGTGGGAAATGGTTAGGCCAAAGACCCACTCAGTTTGGGAGTAGCCTTTTTTGCTTTAAAACAATTTATTGAAGTATTCATACATGAACATACATAAACTATAAGTGTTCAGTAAACATCATGAACTTACAAAACAAACATGCATAATATCATACAGGGCTCCCACACATCACCCCCACTCCCCAAACACCCTGCATTATTGTGAAACATTTGTTAACAAATCATGAAAGAGCATCATCAATACTACTAACTATAGTCCGTATCTTCCTCCCCTATACATTTTTTAAGGATTTATTTATTTATTTATTTACTTTTATCCATTTTTACACACACACACACACACACACACACACACACACACCGTTTTTGCTGT
>JAQZBX010023072.1:7677-21409 GCA_029593785.1 Cabassous unicinctus | reverse complement strand
TTTCCTCGCTATGTCTTTTGGTTGCATCATCTTGTCACGTCAGCTTGCTGCACCAGCCCATCGCGCTAGCTCACCATCTTGCTCGTCTTCTTCAGGAGGCACCAGGAACCGAACCCAGACCTCCCATGTGGTAGGCGGGAGCTCTGTCGCCTGAGCCACATCCACTTCCCAAAACTTAATTCTTTTTTATGGCTGAATAATATTTTATTGTGTGTATATACCACATTTTATTTATCCATTCATTGGTTGATGAACACTTTAGATTGCTTCCATCTTTTGGCAATTGTGAATAATGCCGCTCTGAACATTGGTATGCAAATGTCTGTTTGAGTCCCTGCTTTCAATTATTTTGGGTATATACCTCGAAGTGGGATTGCCAGGTCATATGGTAATTCTATACTTAGCTTTCTGAGGAACTGCCAAACTGTCTTCCACAGCAACTGCACCATTTACATTCCCACCAGCGAGGAATGAGTGTTTCTATTCCTCCACATCCTTTCCAGCACTTGTAATTTTCTGTTTTTTTAATAGTAGCCAGTGGTATCTCATTGTGGTTTTGATTTGCATTTCCCTGACAGCTAATGATATTGCGCATCTTTTCATGTGCTTTTTGGCCATTTGTATATCTTCTTTGGAGAAATGTCTTTTGCCCATTTTTTAATTGGGTTGTCTTTTTGTTGTTGAGTTGTAGCATTTCTTTATATATTCTGGATATTAAATCCTTATCAGAGATGTGATTTCCAAATATTTTCTCCAATTTTATAAGTTGCCTTTTTACTTTCATAAGGCCTTTGCACAAAAGTTTTTAGTTCTGATGAGGTCCCATTTATCTGGGTTTTTTGTTGTTCTTGATTGTACTCTGGGTATAAAGTCTAAGAAACCAATGATGTTTCACACAAGGCCCTAAAGGTGCTTCCCTGTTTTCTTCTAGGAGTTTTATAGTTCTGGTTCTTATATGTAGGTCTTTGATCCATTTTGAGTTGATTTTTGTGTATGGTATGAGGTGTAGGGGTCCACTTTCATTCTTTTGCACATATGGACATCCAGTTTTTCTAGCACTGTTTTTTTTTTTTTAAGATTTATTTTATTTATTCCCCCACCCCCACCACCCGTTGCTAGCGCTCGCTGTCTGCTCTCTGTGTCCATTTGCTGTGTGCTCTCTGTGTCTGCTCGTCTTCTCTTCAGGAGGCACCGGGAACCGAACCTGGGACCTCCTATGTGGGAGAGAGATGCTCAATTTCTTGAGCCACCTCAGCTCCCTGCTTTGTTGGGTTTCTCATTGTCTTTCTTCTTTGTGTCTCTTTGCTATGTCATCTTGTTGCATCAGCTCGCTGCACCAGCCCATCATGCCAGCTTGTTGTCTTGCTTGTCTTCCCTAGGAGGAACTGGAAACTGAACCCAGGACCTCCCATGTGGTCAGTGGGAACTCAATCACTTGAGCCACATCCACTTCCTATCTAGCACCATTTTTTGAAGAGACTATTCTTCCCCAATTGAGTGGACTTAGAACCCTTGTCAAAAATCAATTGGCCATAAACATGAGGGTTGATTCCTGAACTCTCAATTCGATTCCATTGGTCTACAGGCATACCTCAGATATATTGCAGGTTCAGTTCTAGACCACTGCAATAAGAAGTCACGTGAATTTTTTGGTTTCTTAATGCATATAAAAATTATGTTTACACTATACCGTAGTCTATTAAGTGTGTAGTAGCATTATGTCCTAAAAAATAGTGTATATACCTTAATCATTAAATACCTTATTAAATTATTAAAATGTATAGCTAACCATCATCTGAACCGTCAGCAAGTGGTAATCATTTTGCTGATGCAGGATTTTTCCTCAGGGTTGATGGCTGTGGACTGATCAGGGTGGTGGTTGCTGAAGGTTGGGGTGGCAGTTGTAATTTCTTAAAATAAGACAGTGACGTTTGTCTCATTGATTGACTCTTCCTTTCACAAAAGATTTCTCTGCAGCATGCAATGTTGTTTGATAGCATTTTACCCACAGTAGAACTTCTTTCAAAATTGGAGTCAGTCCTTTCAAACTGCTGCTGCTTTATCAACTAATTTTATGTAATATTCTAAATCCTTTGTTGGCATTTCAACAATGTTCACAGCATCTTCACAGGAGTAGATTCCATCTCAAGGAACCACTTTCTTTGCTCATAAATAAGAAGCAATTCCTCATCTGTTCAAGTTTTATCATGAGACTGCAGCAATTCAGTACCATATTCAGGCTCCACTTCTAATTCTAGTTCTCCTGCTGTTTCCACCACATCTGCAGTTACTTCTTTCACTGAAGTCTTGAACCCCTCAAAGTCATACAGGAGGATTGGATTCTGTTTCTTCCCAACTTCTGTTAATATGGATATTTTGACCTCCTTCCATGGATCACTATTCTTAATGGCATCTATAATGGTGAATCCTTTCCAGAAGGTTTTCATTGACTTTTTCCAGATCCATCAAATGAATCGCTATCTATGGCAGCTGTAGCCTTACAAAATGTATTTCTTAAATAATAAGACTTGAAATTCATCAAAATTATTCCTTGATCCATGGGCTGTAGAATGGCTGTTGTATTAGCAGACATGAAAACAACATTCATCTCATTGTACATCTCCATGAGAGCTCTTGGGTGACCAGGTGCATTGTCAATGAACAGTAATATTTTGAAAGGAATCCTTTTTTCTGAGCAATAGGTCTCAACAGTGGGCTTAAAATATTCAGTAAACCACGTTGTAAACAGATGTATTGTCATCCAGGCTTTGGTGTACCGTTTATAGAGCACAGGCATAGTAGATTTAGCATAATTCTTAAGGGCCCTAGGATTTTCAGAATGGTAAGTGAGCACTGACTTCAACTTAAAGACACTAGTACATCAGCCCCTAATAAGAGAGTCAGCCTGTCCTTTGAAGCTTTGAAGCTAGGCATTGGCTTCTCCTTTCTAGTTATAAAAGTCCTAGATGGCATCTTCTTCCTATAGAAGACTCTTTCATCTACATTGAAAATCTGTTGTTTAGTGTAGCCACCTTCATCAATTATCTTAGCTAGATCTTGTGGATAACTTGCTGCAGCTTCTACATCAGCACTTGCTGCTTCACCTTGTGCTTTTATGTTATAGAGATGGCTTCTTTCCTTAAACCTCATGAAACAATCTCTGCTAGCTTCAAACTTTACTTCTGCAGCTTCCTCACCTTTCTCAGCGTTCATAGAATTGAAGAGTTAGGGCCTTGCTCTGGATTACGCTTTGGTTTAAGGGAATGTTGTGGCTGGTTTGATCTTCTATCCAGACAACTAAAACTTTCTCCATATCAGCAATAAGGCTGTTTCACTTTATCTATCATTCATGTGTTCACTGGGAGTAACACTTTTAATTTCCTTCAAGAACATTTCCTTTGCATTCACAACTCAGCTAACTATTTGGCTTTCGACATGCCTACATCACTAAATCATTTCTGGCTTTTGATTTAAAGTAAGAGATGTGCAACTTTGCTTTCACCTGAAGGCCATTGTAGGTTTTCTTAGAAATTATATTTATTCCCTCGCCCCCCAAAATGGCTTCCTTGTTTGTCTGCTCATCTTCTTTAGGAGGCACTGGGAACCAAACCCAGGACCGCCCATGTGGGAGGCAAGTGCCCAACCACTTGAGCCACTTCCACTGTCTGCTGGCTGTGGCGTCTGCTGGTTGCGGTGTCTGCTCGTCTTCTTTAGGAGGCACCAGGAACTGAACCTGGGACCTCCCATGTGGGAGGCGGGTGCCCAATTGCTTGAGCCACATCCACTCCCCAGTTGTAGGGTTATTAATTGGCCTAATTTCAATATGGTTGTGACCCAAGGAGAGAGAGAGCCGGTCAGTGGAGCAGTCAGAACATACACGTTTATCAATTAAGTTTGCCATCTTAGGTAGGAGTGGTTTGTGGCACCCCAAAACAATTAAAGTAGTAACATCAAAGATCACTGATCACAAATCACCATATAGATATAATAATAATGAAAAAGTTTACTGTGAGATTTACCAAAATGTGACACAGAGACATGAAGTGAGCACATACTGTTGAAAAAACAGCGGATAGACTTGTTCGATACAGGGTTGCTACAAACATTCAATTTGTAAAAACACAGTATCTGTGAAGCACAATAAAATGAGTTATGCTTGTATATATCTGTCCTTGTGACACTACCATGCTGTTTTGATTGCTGTGACTTTGTAGTAAGTTTTAAGATCGGGAGTGTGAGTCCTCCAACTTCATTCTTATTTTTCAAAGATGGTTTTGGCTATTCGGGGCCCCTTACCCTTCCATATAAATTTGATGATTGGTTTTTCCATTTCTGCAAAGAAGGCTTTTGGAATTTTGATTGGGATTGTGTTGAATTTGTAAGTCGCTTTGGGTACAATTGACATCTTAACAATATTTAATCTGGCAACCCATGAACACTGAATGTCCTTCCATTTATTGAGGTCTTACTTGATTCTTTTAGCAATGTTTGTAGTTTTCTGCGTACAAGTCCTTTATATCGTTGGTTAGATTTATTCCTAAATATTTGATTCTTTTAGTTGCTATTGTAATGAATTTTTTTTTTTAAAGATTTATTTTATTTCTCCCTGCCTCGTTTTTCATCACTTGCTGAATCTGTTCGTTTTCTTATTTCTTTAGGAGGCACCAGGAGCTGAAACTGGGGCCTCCGATGTGGGAGGGAGTGTCTAATTGCTTGAGCCACCTCCACTCCCTGCTTTGTTGTGTCTCTCATTCTGTTTTTCCTCCCCACGTCTCTTGTTGTGTCATCTTGTTGCGTCAGCTCGCTGTTTACTTTAGGAGACACCGGGAACCTCTGCTCCCTGCTTTGTTGTGTCTCCCATTATGTTCTTTTCTTCTTGTGTCTCTTGTGTCAGCTTGCCACGCCTGCCCGCTGCGCCAGCTCGCTTTCTTCTTTAGGAGGCACCGGGATCCAAACCAGCAACCTCCCATGTGGTAGGTGAGAGCCCAGTCATCTGAGCCACATCTGTTTCCCGAAATTTTTTCTTGATTTCCTCTTCAGATTGTTCGTTACTAGTATATAGGAAACACTAATGATTTTTTTTTACTTTTATAATATATTTTTTATTAGAGAAGTGAGCTTATAAAACAATCATGCATAATGTGCAGAATTCCCATGTATCACCCCTCCACCAACACCTTGCATTGTTGTGAAACATTTGTTACAGATTATGAAAGAACATCATCAAAATATTACTAACTATATTCCATAGCTTACATTTGGTATATTTTTTCTATACACCCCCTATTATTAACACCATATATTAATACGGTACATTTGTTATAGTTCATGAGAGCACACGCTCATATTTGTACTGTTAACCACAGGCCATCATCTCCCATATGGTTCACTGTGTTATACAGTCCCATGCCTTGTACCATCCATCTGAAGTGTACACTCAGTGGCCCTTAACTTTCATCACAGTTGTACAGTCATCACCTCAGTAAATTTTTGGATGTTTTCCTTAGTCCAAAAGAAAAACTCCCATACCCCCTATTATTGACCCTTTGTGTTGATACAGTACTTTCTTTGACATTGATGCAAAAATATTACAATATTGCTGTTAACTGTAGTCCATAAGTTACCTTAATTGTATTTTTCCATGCATTACCATACTCTTACCACCTTGTAATAGTGATGTACATTTGTTCTAGTTCATAGAACATTCTTGTATTTGTACTATTAACCTGATTCACTATGTTATTCAGTTCCTAGATTATTCTCTAGCTTTCTTTCAATTGACATTTATGTCCCTAGACTACCCCTTTCAGCCACAATCACATTTATAAATCAGCCGTGTTAGTTTTACTCATTATAATGAGAAATACTAATGATTTTTACATGTTGAGCTTGTACCCCACCATTTTGCAGAAATCGCTTATTAGTTCCAGGAGCTTTGTTTTGGATTTTTAAGGATCACATCATCTGCAAAAAGAGAAAGTTTCACTTCTTCCTTTCCAAGGTGGATGCCTTTTCTTTCTTTCTCTTGCCTAATTGCTGTCTAGAACTTCCAGGAAATGTTGAATAACTGGTGACAGTAGGCATCCTTGTCTCGTTCCTGATCTTAGAGGGAAGGCTTTAAGTCTATCACCATTGAGAATGATGTCAGCTGTGGGATTTATGTCCTTTATCATGTTGAGGAAGGTTCCTTCTATTCCTAGTTTTCTAAGCATTTTTATCAAGAAGCAGTGCTGAATTTTATCAAATGCCTTTCTGCATCAATCAAGATGATCATGTGGTTTCATCTTTCATTCTGTTAATGTGGTATATTATATTGATTTTCTTATATTGAACCATCCTTGGATTCCTGGGATAAATCCCACTTGATTATGTGTATAATTATTTTTTTTTAACAATTTATTGAAGTGTATCATTCATACATGAACATACGTAAACTATAAGTGTTCAGTAAACACTGTGAACTTACAAAACAAACATGCATATCATACAGAGCTCCCACACATCACCCCCCACACACAAACACCCTGCATTGTTGTGAAACATTTGTTAGCAAATCATGAAAGAGCATCGTCAAAGTATTACTACCAACTATAGTCCGTATCTTCCTCCCTTATATATATTTTTTTAAGGAATTATTTTTTTATTTTTTATTTTTATCCATTTTTACCCCCCCTCCCCCCATTTTTGCTGTTTCTGTGTCCATTTGCTGGGCAACTGTCCGTTTCCTGCTCTCTCTCCTCATCCTTCTCCTCCTGTCTTCACTGGGATTTGATCCTCGGAACCTCCGATGTGGGAGAGAGGTGTCCTACTGCCTGCGCCACCTTAGTTCCTGGATTTTTGGTGCATCTTGTCTTGGCTCTCCCTTGTGTCACTCTCCTGTTACACACTCATCTTGCTGCGTGGCTCGTGGGGCCCGGCGACACACCTTCTATATATATATATGTGTTTTTTTTCTTCAATTTTTACCAGGAAGTCCCAGGGATCAGACCCAGGTCCCTCCATATGGGAGACGGATGCCCAACCACCCGAGCCACATCCATCCCCCTGCCATATTTCTTAAGGTTGACCAAAGATACCCAAAGTTACAGTCTTTTCCCATACAGGATGGTTATATAATAAATCAGGCTTAGTTTATCACCAGCATTCCAAAAACCAGACCTAGGGAGAAAAACTAGGTCTGGGGACACATGCATGGTTTCTGATAAAGCAAATGTTTAGCCTACCCTGATTATCACAAAATCAGGACAGTGAGGATATTTGCATGTGTATAATTCTTTCGATGTGCCATTGGATTTGGTTTGCTAGTATTTTGTTGAGGATTTTTGCATCTATAATCATAAGGGTCTGTAATTTTCTTTTCTTATATTGTTTTAGCTCTTCTAGTTCCCTCACCTTTCCATACATTTTAGAATCAGTTTAGGGAAATAGATGTGGTTCAACACCTTGGGCGCCCACCTACCACATGGGAGGTCCTGGGTTCAGTCCTGGTGCCTTCTAAAAGAAGAGGAGCTTAGACACCACCTCCTGCTGCAATGAGCTAGACTCCGCCCTCGCCACAACAAGCAGATGCTACAAGCCAGCAGATGCCGCAGCCCATGTGGAGCGGATGTGGCTCAGGCTGTTGGGCATTCGCCTCTTGAGAGGTTCCGGGTTTGTTCCCAGGGCCTCTTGGAGAAGGTGAGCAAACAATGAGCAGACAGACAAGAGAACCATCTGGGGGAGGGGAGGATAAATAAAGTAAATCTTAAAAAAAAAAAAAAATCAGATTAGCTATATATACTGAATATCCTGTTGGAGTCACAACAAATTTATAGATCAATTCTGTACCTGATGGGTATTTAAATGAGATCGTGTATCCTAATATACCATCACTTTGAATGACCCGAGGTAGCCTGCTCGTTCATTTGTTGTGTTTGGTTATTCCAGAGTTAAAACCCCAGCTTATGACTACACTGGTGTCTTGACGTGAGGCAGTTACTGAATTGTTGTCTTCATCCAGGTGGGTAGGAACGGTCAGGAACAGATTTGTGGACCAGCATGTTGAGGGGCTTGTGGATTGGGTCAGCCACCGTCACTCAACAGCCTTGGCCTCCATGTGCCTCACCTCTCCATCACGTGTGAGCAGCACCAGGATTCACCAGCCATTAGAGTACTCCCCCTGCCTCGGGATCTTTACACCCCTGCCCCAGGGGCACAGAACTGTTGTGTACTGGGCATGATCAGGCTTTTCTCCAGATTTTCCTTAATTTCTTCTGCCTGGCGTAACAGCCCTATGCGTATTTATTTCCACAAAAATCTCATTAGGGATATATTCATGATATATCACATCATGATATCATGCCATAATCTGCTTCCTCCCTTCTGCTGAAGTAATGTCACCCATGACATCAGGTCCTCAGCATCAGAATTAATTTGTTCTCTTCCCAAGTGTATCTTGGGCCTTCTCTTGCTGACCCCCTTCTTCCCTTTGATCCCAACAGTGACCTCTTCCCCAGCTCACACCCATGGTTCCTCTGGCCTGCCTATCTGTCTGGGGCAGTGGAACCAACAAACTTCTAGCAGGACAGTGTGGTGCTGAGGAACTGCCTGGTGCTGATGTTGTCACACTGTGTATTCCTTCCCATTATTCCACCGTCTATCCCCCAGGCTCCTGGCAGACTTCAGGATAAAAGAAAAACCGCTTTCTACTGTCCAAACTAAATGTGAAACACAGGCCATTTTAATGTGTCCCTTCCCTTCTGGGTCTATAAGATTGCTTGCTAAAGTCTTGCACGACAGGAAAAGATCCCCTTTGGGTAGGTTATTTTCTCCTCTGCCAGCATGAGACACTCTTTGTTATCTCCCCACTCTTCCAGGGGAAGATAACACTTCAATAAAATTGAATAATTTCAATAAAATTATCTGTAACTCTTTCATTTTATAAACTCATCTGGATAGAGCTCCCAGGCAAACCGTTCAGCCCTCCAGTCAGCCTCTGGCATTCCTGTGGATGTGCTGGTCCCTGCCATTCTGGGTCTGAGGAGCTTGCTGCAGATAAGTTTTGCAAGGCCAAGCCTTGTCATATGCTGCTGGGCCAGCAGATCCAGACTTGTATGCTGCAGTGATGGTGGCGTCTCAGTTCTTTAGTAGTGGCATGAACCTAACAGTTGAATGTGTATCAAATTATGGAAGGTAATTTTAGATGTATTGTAGAATCTATCCAAGAAACCCCAAGATGAAACTTTCTTGTTTGTAAGTTGAGATCTTATTATTTTTGACTCGTCTTAACAATACTATGCTTTGTCCTCATCTCGGCATTTTCCCATGTTACCTCAGGCAATGGCTTCCACAATTCTGTCCTCCCATTCTATAGAGGAGGAAGCAGAGGCCCAAGTGACTTACCCAAAGTCACTCAGCTATGGAGGAGCAGAGCCAGGACCTGGACCCCTGTTGGTAGATGGGTGGGAGATGCGGGCCTTCGTTTTGAACCTTTTGTTGGTCATAGTTAAAAACCAAAACATGTCCTCATTTTCTCTATCTGATTTATGTGGGGGAGAGTTCCACTGCTATAGAATAGCATGGGTCATTACTGGAAAGTACCAAGTACTTCTAGAACTTCAGCCACTTGCACGAGAATTGTCAGTGTCCAGCACTGTGGCTGAGTTCCATGCCAGGAAGCCTGTTTGCCATACCCTTATGCATTCGCACTCACACTTCCTGTTCAGGCTCCTCAGCAGCCTTCCCGCTTTCTCCAGCATCTCCATTTGGGGGTGTGGGTGGGGGGAGGATGATGGTCCTTTCACTTTAATATTCTGTGACTGTGGATAGAAAACGTTCCCTCACCCCATTTCTGCAGTTTTCTCAGTCCAAAAAACAGACCGCAGGGAACTGCTTCTCTGAAGATATCTTCTCTCGCCCCCAGAGAACTCTTTCCCTTTCTTGGGACTCTGTTAACAAAGCCATGAGCCTTACTGGAGCTTTTGAGATTCAATTACAGGCTGATCACATTTGATTGGGTCTCTTTTTTTCCCCCTTTTCTTTTTTTCTTGAAGGCATAGGGAGAAAAACCTTACTCTTTTGGTTGTTTAAATGTATATACATCCCTTCTAACTTGGCCATTCTTTGGTTTCATATTATGTTCTTCTGCAGACCTTTGTCTGCCTTGTTTTAATGCCTTAATGATAGAGATCCCTATCACATCTAGGAAAATGCTTACATGGGTTTTCTTATATGAGATTCTCCTTATGCCTTGTATCTAAGGAAATGGATGTTGTTGTTTAAAAGGAAATGGATGTTTTCTAAATATTTCACCTCCTCCAGTCTCTGAAGGGTCTTAACAGCTAAAGCTGGGTGTATTCTGCCCCCACCCCAACATACACACAAAGAGCCCTTTGCTTCTCCCCTAGGATTGTTTCTCCTTCCTTCTTCCCTGTGACCAGCTGTGCCTCACTTGGACCATCAGTGTCCTTTTGTCATCCTGTAATGACTTGGAGCCACACATGCAAATAACAATCAAGAATATGGGTTGCATGGAAGAACCTCCTCACCTCACTCAGACCTGGCATGAGAAAACAGCTTTTTGTTGTTATTTCTTCTGTATATCACCACATTGTGGCTTTTTATTAAGTCCTCCCTCCTTCACTCTGTACCAGGCCCAGGCCCAGCATCTTATATTATCTTATGTTTGTCTCGGCAGCCCTTTATAAGTCTGTTTTCACCCCCATTTTGCAAGTAAGAAGACTGGGGGCATAGGGAAGCTGTGACTTTTCCAGCTTTTCAGGCAAAGTCGGGATGGGAACTTGGGCTGGCCAGGGAAGTCTGAAGAGATCTCTTTGAGGGAGAAGGTCCAGCAGCTAGGTCTGATGCACAGGTAGGCGTCTTGTTCTGAGCCAACACCCAATCCCTGCAGGGCTGCCTTGTGTGGCTCTGGCACTTCCTTCTCCCAGTTGGTTGCTGGACTGGGTCATTTTGAAGGGATGGGCCCTGACTCCTTGGACCCACTCTGGAGCGGGGCGAGGTCTAGACCTTGGATTTAGAGGGAAGAGGGAGAATGGGGACACTGAGAAGAGAGGCCTTGCACCCCCTGGAACACAGCTGCATTTCAGATCACATAATATGAAGGGAGCCTGGTATTGCTGTGCAGAGGGCACTGGGCCCCAGGAGGCAGGAGGGCTGACAGGCCAGGACCTGCCTTTAATTCACTATATGACCTCAGGCAAGTTACTTCCCTTCTCTGCACTCAGCATCCTCTTACTAAAAAATGGCCGAGGTGACCTCCCTCTCCCAGGCACTTTCGTCTGCAAAAATCTCACTATCAGTTCTACTGTTTAAAGGATTCATAGAGGTAGGCAGGGCTAAAGCCCAAGGTGGCCTCATTGCTCCCCATCCAGTCATTTCTTCTTAAAGCCAGAGGCAGTGTGACTAAGCCTGGAGTGGGGATGGTGGCTGGGACCCACCCTTCCTCTGGATCTTGGAAGCTCTCTTCTGGGTGGATGAGCAAGCCTCACCCTTTCCAGACCAATCACGTGAACACCTGGCACTCAGTGGAGAGTGCGAGGTTGCCTGGACATCGAGTGGGTGGGGCAGCATCACCCAGTGGGGAGCCCAGGGTTGCATACCTAGAGGTCAGTGCTCTATGGGTGCTGGGTGGCACTGCCGGTAGATGCACCGGGAGGTGGGAGAATTAGCTGGCCGGTTCCCAGGCTGTTACCTTGGAGTGGGTGTCTGAGGGCACTGAAGCAAGGAGAGGGCCAGGGGCTGGGGAGACATGGTCTCACCTGACTCACAGCTTCACAGAAGGACAGCGAGGCCAAAGCGGAAGCTGCAGTAGGAGGCAGTGGCATGAGGAGCAAGGCAGGTGGCACAGAAGGTCCAGGGAGGCCCCAAGCTTAGCAGGCAAAGGCTCCTGCCATTACAGAGCCCCAGGCCAACGCTGTGCCAGTTCTGCCAGGTTCTTGAAAGCCCTATATCTCTTCTACCTCTAGAGGATGAGGAAACCAGAAGAGGTTCTTAACCTCTCCTGCTCTTAACCTTCGAAGAGTCCTGTGAAAACTACAGACCCCTGATCACCTCCACCCAGCTCAGGTAGAAGAATAGAGGTTGGGCTGCTTCTCTCTGCTGGTCCTGGCTGTCCTGCACCCCACTGCTCTGACCCCCGGACTACTTACCTGGTGCTCCCCAGGGCTTGAGAGAGGTGGCACCGCCTTTAGGACCTCTGTTTTCAGTGCAGCCCCTCATGAGTAGTGAAAGATCCCCACTGCACATACACATCCAAGGAAAGCTGAACGCAATCTGCAGTAAGGTGCAGTGACAGGATCCAGCCCATGGCCATGTTAAGGTTTTACTTATTCCTAAAATGCGTGAAAGATTTTCCCCTCCCTTCCAGTATCCTCTGACAGCAACTAGAAAGCCGGCCTTTTGTTGGTTTAGATGCCCAAGATGGGGTGAGGGTGCTTAAGCACAGACTACAGGTCGTCCTGCCCCTCTCTGATGACACCTCTTGAGAACTGTGGCTGTGGTAGTTTGAGCAGTTGAAGCCCAGCGTGGGTGCCCACCGCTGCTCTGGGCTATAAGGAGCCATGGTGCTGCTTCCCAGCTCCCGGAGCAAGGAGGTCCTGGATGTCTGAGCCTTCTGGGAGGCTCCAGTCCATGTGTCTGCCTCTCTGAGGCCATCTTTTTGCTTTTGTGCTTCTCCTCCACTCTATCAGGCTCGGGCTATGGGCATATGGCTACACCAGCAGAGGGAGGGCCTGTGAGGCTCTTCTACCACTTTGAAGCACGTGATTAATCATTTTAAAAATCTGAGAGCAAGTAAATGTCTCAGTTGCCAGGGTGGGGCCGACTGTGGAACCGGACCCTTCAGATACCAAGGCCTCTGCTTCCCTTCTTGAGGTCATCCCTGCCCTAGCCCGACCAGCCCACCGCCTGCCCCGAGCCAGGTTTCTGAGTAGTCCAGGTGAATGGCACCCCTGGGCTTAGGCAAACCAAGGGGACTGCTGGTTGGTGTGTCTGGGGGCCAGGATGTCAGTGGACACTGGTGGCCCTGGAGGGGAAGACCCCAGGTGGGCACAGGTACTATCCCCCTCCGCCAGGGGCCTGCATGCCTCCAGTATCTCCCATTTATTTTCTCTGCTTCCAGCATGGGGCTGAGAAGATGGGCGCCCCTGTCAGAGGCTGCTTAGCTCCTAGGGCTGCTCAGCACCCGAGACCCAAAGCTTCCCTGGGCCTTCCTGACCTAGTCTGGGCCTCTCGGTCACACCCGCATGTCCATTCCCTCCCTTCTCCTTCACCGCCACACAGTCTCTTGCATTTGCGTTCACATGGCAGAGCTCCTGGTACCTGCCCTGCAACCCTAGACTGGCTCAGAGAACACTTGAGGGTTAGTGCCAGTGGTGTCTGGAGGCAAGAGACAAGCCAGTGAAGGGACCCCTGGACCTGACCTCCACCCCAGCTGTAGAGCCCTTCAGTCCCTTCCTGCCTGGGGCCAGGACACTGGGCAGCAAATGGGAGGGTTAGCCTTTTGGCTGACCCTTAAGGCCCAACATCCACCAGGAGGAAGGGCTGGTGCCCAGGCTGGCCACAGGGGGGCACTTGCTCTCCAAGACAGAGCTCAATCTGGGCAGACACAGTGGTGCCAGAACCTCTTCCCAGGCTAGGCTTTGACTGCTGCACTTGCCTGGAAGGACAGTGCCTGCCTCTCTACCCACCCATTGCTATTCTGACCACCACCCACCTTTTTTTTTTTTTTTTTTAT
>JAQZBX010023071.1:9340-31198 GCA_029593785.1 Cabassous unicinctus | reverse complement strand
TTCTCTCAGGAAACAGAATAAACAGGAGATATCTCTCAATAATATGAGATTTTATAAGCGTCTCTCATGCAATTGTGGGAATGCACAAGTCCAGGTTCCTCAGGCAGGCTGCAAACCAGGGGCTCTGATGAAAGTCCAATGAAAGGTCCTTGATGAGTTTTTGGGAGAAGTTGGCTGTCCAAAGATGAGCTGGGAAATTCTCTCTGAATGTTGAAATCATTTCCCCATTTAAGGCATTCAACTGATTGGATAAAAGCATCATCCATTGCTGATGCAATCTCCCTGATTAATGCAGATGTAATCATCCATCCATGCAGTAAACTCACTGGTAACCGAAGTCCATAAATGCTCTTGCATTACAATTAGCCCAGTGCTTGCTTGACCAAATATGTGGACACAATTACCTGACCAAGTTGACACATTAGCCTACCCATCACAACTTCTAATTCTATTTCACTTCCTATTTCCACTACATCTGCAATTACTACCTCCACAGAAGACTTGAACCCTTCAAAATGATCCATAAGGTTAGGAATCAACTTCCCCTAAACTCCTGTTACTGTTGATATTTTGACCTCCTCCCATGAACCACAAATATGATTAATTTGCTAGAATGTTAAATCCTTTCCAGAAGGTTTTCAATTTACTTTGCCTATATCCAATAGAAGAATATCTATGGCAGCTATAGCCTTACAAAATGCATTTGTTAAATAAAAACACTGGAAAGTAAAAATTACTCTTGATCCATGGGGTGAAAAATGGATGTTGCATTAACAGGCATAAAAACAACATTAATCTCATTGTACATCACCATGAGAGATATTGGATGAACAAGTGTATTGCCAATATGCATTAATATTTAAAAGGATTATTTATTTCTGAGTATTGTATCTCAACAGTGGACTTAACACATTCAATAAGTCATGCTATAAAATATTTTCTTTTAATCAGTAATAAGACTGATTTATTATCTTATCATTCATATGCTTACTGGAGTAACACCATGAATTTCCTTCTAGAACTTTTCTTTTGCTTTCACAACTTGGATAATTGTTTGGTATAAACTTTTGGTTCATCTTATCTTTCAGTATGGCTTCTTGACTAAGCTTAATCATTTCCAGATTTTTAATTTAAAGTGAGAGATGTGCAGCTCTTCCTTTCACTTGTACACTTAGTGGTCATTATAATTGGTCGACTTTCAATATTGTTGTGTCTCAGGGAATAGTGAGACTTGGGGAGGGAGAGAGAGATGGGAATATACAGTTGGTGGAACAATCAAAACACATACAACATTTATCAGTTAAGTTCGAGATTTTCAGGAGGATGCAGGAAAAGGTGTATCTCATCAGAAAGAATGCTTTGTAACAAAACTTAAATCTTTTAATATAGCTTTCTTTTGCTTTTGAATGCTCCACATAATTTAAGGGTTGAAAATATGATGAAATTGTGTATTAATCCCAGTTCCTAAATCTCTTCAACTAAGATTAATTATCTACTAGCTAGTAGTCTTTTCTAGCATTCATTTTCCAGCCTGTAATCCAATGACTGATGCTGAAAAAAATGTCAAATCAATGTATGATGAACTTTATCAATTGATTTGATCAGCATGTAAGTAAGCCTAGGAAATTTAAAAAATATTTTGGGTCATAAACATGTAATTTAAGAAATTCTAGAAATTAATACATATTTTTTAGGAATTTCAAGTACACCATAATAAATTTTATTACAAGAATACCAGGACCTAGCTTATAAGCACTCATATTACACAAGCATATTATTTAAGCCCTAACATAGCCAGAAATCACTAGGCTCACAGAAGCTTAGAAGTCTTGCAGTGCAGGGGAGGAGGGAGGTTAAAGGCAAGTCTGGCAGCCAAAGTAAGCTGTGAATAGCCCAGTTCTTTATTAATTTTTGCCTTGATCACCCTCTTCCAATCTTATCCATTTTATACCTTAAAGCCTATATCTGTCCTTACTTTTCCATTGATAGGACATATTTATACACTTCTAGGCTATCTCAGCATTCTTCAAGACCTGAGAGAACCCTATGTAAATGATCACAATATATCCTATATATTTAAAAGCAATCATAATTATAGGTAGTTAATTATTTCCTCTCTTTTTATCAACTTTCCTAGAACATTTTGATTTTACTAAATGTCTCTTAGACTATCTTTCTTTCTTATAAGAGTTTAAAAAATACCTTATTTTACTCTGTGTTCTGATATTTTTAATTGATAAATAGGCCATCAACTAAATTGGGTCCACCATTAGTAAAATAAGACTACCAGCTGTTTTCTCTAACACACTTTACTCAAGAGCTTGGGTACATATCAGGTGAGAATGCAGACTTTCTTTTATTTTAAACCTCCACCTTTCAGTCCAGCTCATATATTACAGCCCCAGTGATTAGAATATATTCTCAAATGCAGATGGTCTTGTTAGATATATGTGTCAGGGTGAAATATGATAGTCTACGGGTGTATGTTTGAACACAATCCACAAAAAGTTCAAGTGGGAATTTATTTGCTCACAGTTTTGAGAATAAAAGAAAGTCTAAATCAAGGCATCATCAAGGTGATGCTTTCTTCCTGAAGACTTTGGAATTCTGGAGCTGGCTGCTGGTGATCATTCATGCTAAGTTTGGTTAATAAGGAAATAAGAATTTGAATAATATGATAAATAAGCTAGAATTAACAGACATATACAGAACACTGTCCACCAAGACAGCAGGATACACATTCTTCTCAAGAGCACATGGATCATTTTCTAGGATAGAAAAAATTTTAGGTCACAAAACAAGTTTCACTAAATGTTTTAAAAATTAAAATTATACAAAGCATCTTTTCTGACCACAATGGAATGAAGCTGGAAATTCATAACAGACCAGAGAAGTTGAAAATACACAAATGTATGGAAGTTAAATGATGTAATCTTAATCAAAAGGTCAAAGAAGAGATCACAATGGAAATCATTAAATTTCTTGAGAACAATGAAAATGAAAATACTACATATCAAAACTTAGGTTATGCAGCAAAAGAAGCACTAAAAAGGAAATATAAAGTCTAAATGCTTACATTTAAAAAGATGAATGAGCTAAAACCAAAGACCTAACTGCACACTTGAAAGACCTAGAAATAGTATAGTAAACTAAACCCAAAGCAAGCAAAAAGAAAGAAATAACAAACATTAGAGCAGAAATAAATGAAATAGAAAATAAAAGCACAATAGAAAGCATTAACAAAACCATAAGTTGGTTCTCTGAAAAGATAAAAAAAAATTGACAATCCTTTAGCTAGAATAATATAGAAAAAAGAGAGAAAAAATTTTTTTAATGAAATTAAAATTGAAAGGGGGGACATTACTACTGAGCCCACAGAAATAAAAAGAATCAATAGAAGATACTATGAAACACTGTATGCCAACAAATTAGATATCCTAGATGAAATAGATAAATTTCTAGAAACACAAAAAACCTTCACCAACTCCAGAAGAAATAAAAGATCTCAACAGAACAATTACAATAAAGAGATTGGATAAATAATCAATATAATCCCAATGAAGAAAAGCCCAGGACCACTTGGCTTCACAGGTGAATTCTACCAAACATTCCAAGAAAAATTGATATCACTCCTGCTCAAACGCTTCCAAAAAATTGAAGAGGAGGGAACACTCTCTACCACATTCATTCTATGAGGCCAATATCACCTCAGTACCAAAGCCAGATAAACATACTACAAGAAAAGAAATGTATGGAAAACTTCTCTTATGAATATAGATGCAAAAATTCTCAACAAAATACTAGCAAATCAAATCCAACAGCACATTAAAAGAATTATAGGCTGTAATCAAGTGTATTTATCCTAGGTAAGCAAAGGTGGTTCAACACAAGAATATTAATTATGTAATACAACACATTAACAGAACAAAGGGAAAAAATGATGATCATCTCAATTGATACAAAAAAAGGTCTTTAACAAAACCCAGAATCCTTTCTGATAAAAACAGTTAGGAAACTTCCTCAACATGATAAAAGGCATCTTTGAAAGGATGAAAGAAAGCAACAGTGCTGGGTTTCCTAACTCATAATCTTCTTCATTCATCCATTTATTGAAAGCATCAGTGTCCAAAATTCATTTTGCATGAAACTTCCATATTTTTTCTGGAATTGGTGGCTCTTCAATTTCAGCATCAACCTCACTGTTTTGAACCCAAGTATCATAGGTGTCTGGGTAAAACCCCCAATGCATTAATACCTGCTTGTCTTTTCTCGTCACTGGTCTTAACCACTCTTCATCCTCTTGTAAGGAAAGACAGGATAAATGTGGTGGGAAGCTTTTGACTTCTCATCAGTAAATGTCCCCTAAGGTCTTTTGATGATATCTTTCAATTTGTTAGCAACTTCAGGTCAATGTCTGGAATGAGGTAGATATTGGGTCTGATCAAACAATTGTTCTGCACCAATGTATTTTTGTAAAGATTTTTTTATTTTTTTATTTACTTACTTTTTATCCATTTTAAACCCCTTTCCCTCCCTTTTTTGCTGTCTTTGTGTCCTTTCATTTGGCAATTGTCTGTGTCTATTTCCTGCCCTCTCCTCTCATCCTTCTCCTCCTGTCTTCACTGGGATTCGATCCTGGAAACCTCTGATATGGGAGAGAGGCATTCTGCCACCTGTGCCACATCAGTTTCTGGTTTTTTGGTGCATCTCATCTTGGCTCTCTCCTGTGTATATCTCCTGTTACATCATCATCTTGCTACATGGTTCAGTGGGACCTGGGACCTCATCCACTCATGGGGCCAGAGAGCTCACCCACTCACAGGGCCTGGGGCCTCACCTTCTCTCAGGGTCTGATGGTGCACCCACGCACCTTCTATATTTTTCTTTATTTTACCGGAGGTCCCAGGAATCGAACCCAGGTTCCTCCGTATGGGAAATGGATGCTTAACCATTTTAGCCACATCTGCCCCCACCAATGTATTTTTAATGTTCATAAACATTTCAACATTATGATACATTCAGGATGGATTCTGGGCTCAAACTTCCACCATCCTTGCTCATTTTTGTACTTGTAAGTAGCCCCAAGAATGTGTCACAAAGTACTCCCAGTTTTGAAATCCATGAAGCATTTTGCAGGGAAATTGGTGAGGGCCGGGTTGGTGAAATGCTTCCCAAAGCTTCTTCCTGGAAGCTCTACCACCAGCCCAGCCAGAGTTTTATTTTAGGAGCATCCACATGAACATATTTGACATGAACCAAATCCAGCTGTGCCACTGTCTCCTGGCTCTCCCAAAACTTGCTGACTGGACCTGTGTCCTCCTGCCAATAAATGGCCAGACCTCTGGTGGCCACTGCACCTCCGACACCCATGCTGCCCACCACCACCCCCAGTCCACCACCACCCACTGCCACGGCCATTGTCACCATCTGTCATCCCCACCACCTGGCTTGTCCCAGCCCATGCACCTGTCCCCTTCCATGCCATTGTACACATGCCACCTGCTGTAGTATTTCTTAAAGAGTCGGACTCTCATTGATGAATTCTCTCATTTCTGTTTATCTGTGAATATTTTAATCTCTCCCTCACTTTTGAAGAACAATTTTGCAGGATACAGAATCTTAGCTGGCATTTTATTCTCTTTCAACACCTTAATTATGTCATTCCACTGCCTATTCACGTCCATGGTTTCAGATGAGAAATCAGAACTTAAAGCTATCCAGTGTGTTTATATGTGATTTCAAGGCATTTTATAAATCTACAGTAATCAAATAAGTGTGGCCATTTCATAAAGGTGGACAATTAGAACAACTGAACCACCTAGACAGTCCACAATTAGATCCACACATACATGGTCCACTAAATCCCAGCAAAAGGTTGTAAGTAATTACTTGGGGAAATGATAGTGTTTTTTAGCAAATGTTGGTGGAATAATTGGACACACACACAGCAAATTCAGCAAATTAAAATTGACCTGTATCTCACATACTACACACACATTAATTCAAAATGGATCCTAGACTTCTACATAAAATATAAAATATGAAATATTTATAATGAAACCTAGAAGAAAATTGTAAGGTCCTTGGATTAGACAAAGAACTGTTAAATTCAACACAAAATTGTAATTCAAAAAAGAAATGGCATGATAAATGCATTTTAACAAGGTAAAAAGTTTTGTTGCATGAATAAGATTACAAATAGGAAAGAAAAATGAATTATGCTCTTGGATAAAGTATTTGAAAAGTAATCAAAGAACTACTATTTAGAATATGTAAAAATATATTACATATGAATAAGCAAAAATTGAACCCCCCAAAATGAACACAATAAAATATGTACAGCCCTATTAAAAATGAACAAATACTTTGAACAGATAATTCATCAAAGAAGATAGAAACTTAGCAAACACTACATGAAAAGCTGCTAGATATCATTAGCCATTACGTAAAGTGCAAAAGCCACTGGAATGGCTAAAATTAAAGTTTGACCACAGAAAGTGTTGGTGAAGAGATGAATTAACAGAAATATCATACAATATTTTTCCACCCCTTAGGGGAGACAGGAAGTCTGGAGAGAACTGCAATTTGGTATTTCCCTTCTCCCAGGCAAGTTAATTTGGAAAATCCCACTTTGGTTAGGCTGTGGTAAAATAAGGCAGGAATTTGTTAATGAGAAGAGGCTGCTTCTGTTTTATTTCAAAATGGTCACTTTTCCCCTCCAATGCTGGAAACATAAGGATATTTTTCTCTGAAATTCAGAGTAGGAATCAGATTGGTTTTCTGTAGGTAAGACTCAAGTAAGTGTGGGCACCCCTAAATTTTGGCTCCAGGAAATTGTTTTCTCTCAAGCTAGCCCATGCATTGACTGCAGCAATTTGTCAATTACCTTTTGGGTTTTTTTTAATATAATTTTTTAAGTTGCTTAGATTACATAAATGTTACATAAAACATATAGAGGATTCCCATATGCCCCACTCCCTCCCCCTCCCACATTTTCCTACATTAACAACCTTCTTCACTAGTGTGGTACATTTGTTACAACTGATGAACACATTTTGGAACCTTGCTACTAATCATGGATTATAGTTTACATTGTAGCTTACACACTCTCCCACACATTTTTCTAAGTCATTACAAGATGTATAATATCCTGTATCTTTCATTACAATGATGTTAAAGACAATTCCCAAGTTCCAAAAATGCCCTCAAATTAGATTATTAGTTTTACTTCTGAAGGCTGAGTCCAGCTGCTGTGGTTTCTGCTACAGGTAAACAGTGATTCATTGCATCTGCCTTTCTCTTCAGTTTTTGAGGAGACAGTTTTCCATTGTCTGAAAGGTCTAAGATTTGTTGATATTACATTTTTCAGGTTTTTTCTTGGTTAGTGACTGGGAGTGAGGACTATCCAAGCTATTTACAAGTCAGAATTGAAATCAGTTTATTGCCATTCAATTAAAGGTATTTAACTTTTTTCTAGGATTGTTTATTCTTTAAAAAGATACTTAGATGATATCCCTTAAATTTGCAAATATATATAAAGCCAATTATTGTTAACTTCACCTTAAAATTCCTAGTGCTGTACAATGACTCTTCTTTAAAGTTTATTGTGGATTTTTTAATGCTCTAATATGTGTTTTAAAAATATTCTATCTTTGTACATAGGAATATGTATTCTTCAATTATTGGATGTATAATTGTATATTTGTCTAAATATGCCCATATGCAGTTTTTAATTGTGTTATTTTATCTTTTATTTCTTCTTTTGCTTGCTTTATCAATTATTGATAAATGAGTTTTAATGTTCCACCAGGAAGGTGAATTTATCTGTTTTTACTTACAGCTTTATCCCACTTCACTTCATATATATTGAGGCAATATTATTAAGTGCTTGTGTCAGTCTTGATCTTAGAGCAAACATAGGACAGATTCAAATGCCATAGTTGAATGAGAGTAAAAAATAAGAGATTATTTTCAAAGATTTGGACAGCAGCAAGAAAACCACAAGAATGTGACATACCTGTGGGTTAACAAGTGTTGAAAACTGACATGTTTGAGTGTGATGATTAAATTCATGTGTCAAGTTTGCTAGGTTATGGTCTCTAGTTGTTTGGTTAAACAAGTAATGACCTACTATTTTATGGTGAGGGCATTTTGTGGATTTAAATAATTAGTGAATTGTTTGCATCTATGGCTGATTACAGCTACAATCAACCATGGAGAGTGCTTTCAATAATGAGAGACACCTCATCCAATCACTTGAAGGCCTTAAAGAAAGAACTTATGAATTCATCAGAAAGAATTTCTTTCTCTCCTGCAGTCAGCTTCTACTGAGAATTCATCAAAATCTTCATGGGAGTTCTCAACTTGAAGAATTTGGATTTGTCAAAACTGACAGCCGTGGAAGGCAATTCCTATTGAATCTCAAGATATTTATTTATATATTTATATATACATATATATATTTACACCCATAAACATATATTTGCACATACCTTTATATATTTACACAAACAATACACACAAACATATATATCCTGTTGTTTCTGTCTCTTTAGAGAGTCCTGATTAATACATTGAGTATAATGGGTGCCAAGATGAAAAGAAATGGAAATGCATGACAAAAGTAAAAAATATTATAAAATAAAATAAAATATGAGGGACCATGCAGGGGCCCATGTGGATAGTCTGCTCTCAACAAAGTGGTAAGGTTAACTCAAATCTCTTCCCTTTAGATTCTGTTGGCACTTTCTTCCTCCCCTACCCCAGGGGAAAAATTAAGACTAACATAGCAGAAACAAAAAATAATATAATAAAAAATTCAGTACACATTGTGGATTTTCCTAATTCTATTACCTAATACTTGCTGATACCTAGTAACTCAAAACAGTGTACATCACATTAAACTTTGAAATGGGTATGATTAAATTTCTAGAAATGTCTTCCCATCACCATGATATTGGCAACAATTTTGTGTTACTGAGGAAAATATTACTGCTCTTTTGAAACTCTATTAGCACATTAATGTGGTTAGATAATAAAGAAGAATTCAACATTTCTTAAGTATGTATAACGTACCATGGTAAACAGTGACTATAGTCTTTGTGGAGATTAAGATAGAGAACAGATGGATAAACATATAAGCATAATATTTCCTCAGTGCCATAATGTAACAGTATTTCTGAACCTTTTAAATGATGGCCCTGAAGAAATGAATGCAAGAGTTGAAAGCCTTAAAGCAGTCTTGTGACCACGATGATGCTTTTGCCTTTACTTCTGTAATTATAAGTACATTTCCTTGGCAGCTACAAAAAGCCTGTGGGAGCTTTTCCCTCTGGTTCTTCTTGTGTCTTTTAATTTAAGGTGTTCCCAGCAAATGTTTCTCAAAAGAGTCTCTGTGATGGAAGATTCGTGTAAAAGTCCAAAACTTTCCACATCAATTTGCTAGTTTCATAGCACAATCCAGAAACCTACCAGAAACCTACCAGAACCCAGTCTGAAGGACCACCATGACTTTCCAAAGAGGAGTACATTGTTGCAGAACAAGTGGTGAACATGATGATTTGTATTTATCAATTTTAAAAAATGTTTTGGGATAAAATCTTTAGGACTTCAAATACCTCTTTTCTTTATATGAATTTTGACCTTAGTATTTCCAAATTCGTAAGTTTATAATTGTCTGGAATATATTCCTGTTACCTATTTTCAGGAGAGGCCATTCAGAATATCTGAATGACAACTTGGGAACAAATTAAGGTTTTTAGCCTATATTTGTATTGATGAGAAAATATTTAAGCAGTGAAAAATATTTGAGCTTTACAATCATTCAACAAGGCACACATAGATTTTCCCTTAGCATTTGTGTAAACTTGGACTTAGTCATACTTAGTATTTGTCTAACATGAGTAAAACAACCAGCAGACCAACTAATTTCTGACCATGATGGAATCCCATTTTATTACATGGCTGTTTAACCTCAGCAAAACTTTCAGGGAGCTGTTCTGAAGACTTGATTTAAGGTAGAATCTTAAGCCCTTATTATTATATTCTTTACATGGGGTTCATTTCTTTTGGTCTCAGCAGTATCATTGATTCCACTTACCAGTTGGACAGGAATTCTCTGATAGAATGAGGTGATTGATGCTAGCATTGTGGAAATATTAGGATGTCCAAGACTGGGTGCTCCTATTCGTGTTCCTAAGACTAGGGATCTGTAACTTCATCATAGTTTTGTTGTAGTCTAAAAAGTACACAATAATGCATTGGTGCATGAGATAATTTTGGTGAGGAGGGCCTTTTGATAAGGGCTAAAGGTGCTGCTTTCAGCATATTAGCTCCCTCCTCCCAGATACACAACACCAGCATGTCTGCACTCTTCTAAAGTTATACTCAAATAAGCAGGTAGTTTTTCATCTTGCTACTTCAACATGGCAACAGATAACAATGAGCTCTCTTAAGTGTTTGTAACAGCAGCCTCAAAAGTGTTCCTTTTACCTAATTAGGAGAAAGGTGAGGCTTTTATTTAATAATGCTCCATTCTCCTATATTCAGAGACCTAGTAATTGTCATCTAATTCCCATTTTCAGCTAGTTAATGTCCTGAACCATGGCAAAGCATGACAAGTAGAGTCTTTGAAAATTTTTAACAAGTAATTCAGGTTATTTCTGAGAGGTGATTAAGAGTTGATTTTTTTTTTTTTATTTCAAGAATAAACATATAGTTGCAATGGATACATGGAGTTGTAGGGTGATTTGAGGACTCCAGGTAAGTTATATATAGCATTGAGAAGGAGAGGGAATTGCTTATATTTATACAAATAGTTAGCTGCAGAGATGGAAAAAGACCCCATTTATTTTACAGAGATAGAAAATGACTGGGTCCCTTTGGACTGTGGATAATATAGCAAAGCTGTGGAATCTGGCATCAAGTACAACTTCATATCTTATGTCTGTTACTTTATACCTTAATGATTTTGTGTAATTAATTGAACTCTCCTTGCCTCTAATGCTCCTTATATAAAATGAGAGTAAAACTAGTAACTCTTAATCCTGTTGTTATGAGATTTAATACATGTAAAATATTTATAAAATATTAGGATTATAATATGCTTTCATTAAGTTTCATTTGATATGATAAAAAAGGCCCTAATCTGTAAAGATTTTAATTGATTAAGACCTGTAATAAATCCACTATGATCTACATCATTTTTCAGTTTATAAATCATACCAAAGTTAAAAATACTGTTAAGTGATTAATACTGGTTCTATATTATTTCAGAAAAATTAAGTTTCTAATGTGTACTTTGGACTCACTAACCTCATGAAAAATCAGAACAATGTCACTGAATTTGTCTTCTTGGGCCTGTGGGAGAATAAGGAGATAGTGCTACTCCTTTGTTTCTTGTTCTTGCTCTGTTATTTAGCAGCTTTAATGGGGAACCCCATCATCTTACTTACGGTCACCTGCACCCATCTAATTGAACAACCAATGTACTACTTTCTCTGTCACCTCTCCCTCATGGACCTCTCCTTCACCTCCATTGTGGTTCCACAGCTAATCAGAGACTTAGCTTCAAAGAGAAAAATCATTTCTTATTTAACAACTGTATAACCCAGCTTTTCACCTTCCACTTCCTGGCAGGTGTGGAAATATTCATCTTGGTGTCCATGGCTTTTGACCACTATGTTGCTATTGTCAAGTTCCTGCACTACATGTTCATTATGAACTGAAAGAGGTGTAACTCACTGATCTTCCTGGCCTGGGTCTTGGCATTTTGGCACTCTATTGCTCTACTGCTCATGGTCCTCAATTTACCTTTCTGTGGCCCAAATCAGATCAATCACTACATGTGGGAAGTGAAGCCTCTTTTGAAACTGGCCTACAAAGATATTCATGTTGTTAGTATCTTAGTCATTATCAATTCAAGGATGCCAGGGGCTTTAATTTTCCCTGGACTGGTGACTTTCCTACATACTCATCCTTTAGGTCAGGAATCAATTCTATTTTTGTACCTAGTATCTGTTCTAGGGCTTATTGGATGCATATATAATTTAAAAAACATGCAGTATATTAAAAATCAAGAAATACATACATATAACTGTGCACCAACTGCATACTAGACAGTTTAGAAAATTTCTTCAAGTTTTGTTTAAGGTTAACATGTCCTAGGAAATAAGCAAGGATAAATGAAATGCCTGGTTTGTTTATAAATTTAGAAATATGTACCAGTATAAACAATTTTTACTAATCTGAAAATCCCAATATAATTTCTAGTGTTGGCAAAATTGTTTCTCTGTGACTAACACAACTGATCCCTACTTGGTATGAATGTGCCTTAAATTAAATAAACCAATGTAAATGAAATAAGTCCCCAATTCTAATGTCACAACCTTGAGGGGAATTTCCATTAAGAAAAAGGCTGAATGTGTCTGGGCAAGAAAGGAGGATCTCTAGATTTAATCTAAACAGTTGAAACATCCTAATTTGAGATCAGGAATTGTTCTTCTACAGTGGACCAAAATAATGGGACTCCTCATGCATTTTGAAACGCTAGAATTCAATGCCTGATTTCATTGGTTGATGTGGGTGCACTGAGAAAGCTTAGGATGAGCTACCTCCAATCCTTACCCCATTGACATTAATTTCTCTAGGTAACTCTCAGAAACACAACATTGTGCTTGTGGGGGATATGAAGAGTTTATGGTCTATTTAGAGAGATAAAATACCAAACTATGAAAAAAGTAACCTAACAACCAGGAAGTGGTAAATATAAAAAGGGAGGGAAGACAGAGTTCACAGAAAGGATCTGTCTTTTGGCCTGGGAAGCTTCAGGAAAAAAAGGGGTGGGGGAAAATTTTAGTTCTAACAAATGGATTGCAACAGTCTAAGAAGTGTACTAAGGGCATTGAGAGGTATGTGGACAAAGGGGATATGATGAGGCAATTGAATGGGAAAGAAGAAATGATTTAACAAAACTAAGCAAATCAATGAAACAAAACTGTTCAGCAAAAGTTCACCTGGTATTTTTAGGTGGGAAAAACAATTTAAAAGATGGACTCAAGTTTTTATTTCCTTTTCTTCAAATCAGTATAGATAAATAGATGATAAACAGATAGTACTTTTTAACAAGTCAATTTTATGTTTACATATTATTAAACCATAAATCCATCCAAAGAGTACAATCAATAATCAATGGTATTCAATGTAATCACATATTTGTGCATTCATCACCACAAACATTCCCAGAACACTTTCATTATTCTAATAACAATAAACAAATAAACAAACAGAACTCCTCACCTCTCAATCTCTCTATGCCTCACCTGCTGTACATAGCTGCTCTTCTTTGTCCTTCTCTCTAGTATGTTTTTATTTATATTTTGTAAAAAAGGAATGCTTATTCATTGTTGGTGGCAATGTAGAATGGTATAGCCACTGTGGTGGGCTGTTTGGCAGTTCATAAGGAAGTTGAATATAGACTTGCCATGTGACACAGGAGTACCCTTACTAGATATATTCTAGTAAGAACTGAGATTAGAGACACAAACAGACATCTGAACACCAATATTCATAGCAGCATTATTCATGATTGCCAAAAGTTGGAAACAACCCAGGTGTCCATCAACAGATGATGGGTAAACAAATTGTGGTGTATACATATGATGGAATATTATGCAGAGGTAAGAAGAAATGAAGTCATGAAGCATATGACAACATGGATGAACCTGGAGGAAATTGTGTTGAGTAAAGCAGGCCAGACACAAAAGGATAAATACTGTATGATTGTGCTATTATGAACTAAATATATTGTTTAAACTCAGGGAGTTAATAATTAGATTTTAGGTAACCAGGAAATAGAAGGAGGGTAGAGAATGGAAAACTGAGGGTTAATCTGTGCAGAATTGGTAAAAAGGTTGTTTGTAAATCTTTGGAAATGAATAGAAATGTTTAAAGTATATCTTGGTGTTTGTAACTAGAGTGGTTGAAAAGGGAAAGTCTAAGGTCATGTATATTACTAGAAGGAAAGCTAAAAACTGTAATATAGGACTGTATAAGATAGTAGAACCTGTCTTTGAAGCTTTGAAATCATGCACTGATTACTCTTTGCTATGAAAGTCCTCAAATGCATCTTCTACTAACATAAGGCTCTTTCATCAACATTGAAAGTCTGTTGTTTAATATAACCACTTTCATCAATTTTCTTAGCTTGACCTGCTGGTTAACTTGGTGCAATTTCTGCATCAGCACTTACAATTTTGCCTTGCACTTTTATGTTATAGAGATGTATTCTTTCATTAACCTCATGAATTAAACCTCTGTTGGCTTCAAACTTTTTTTCTGAAGCTTCCTCAACTCTCAAATGTGGCTACTTAGCCCTTTGTCCAGACCACGAAAACTTTTTCCAAAGCAGAAATAAGGTTGTTTGGTTTTATCTTTCCTGTAATCACTAGAATAGAACTTTTAATTTCCTTCAAGCCCTTTGCATTCCACAAATTGGCTGTTTGGTGCAAGAGGCTTGACTTCCAGCCTATCTTGGCATTGACTTGCCTACTTCATTAAACTTAATCATTTCTAGGTGTAGATTTAAATTGTGAAACATGCAACTTTTCCTTTCATTTGAATACTTGGAGGCCATTTTAGTATTTAATGGGCCCAATTTCAATAATGTTGCATCTCAGGAAACAGAGATGCCTGAAAAGAGAGTTGAGATGGGAATGGCAGTTTGTAGAATAGTCAGCACACATACAACTATAATCAAATAAATTTGCCATCTTATATGGGTGCAGTTTCTGTTGCCCTAAAACAATTAAAATAGTAATACCAAAGATCACTGATCAAAGATCACTATAACAGATATTAAAAAAATGAAAACGTGAAATATTTTGGGAATTAGCAAAATGTAGCGTAGAGACATGAATTAGGCACATTCTGTTGAAAAAATTCCACTGACAGACTTGCTCGATGCAGGGATGTCACAAATCTTCAATTTATAAATATCACAATATCTGTAAAGCACATTAAATTTAAGTGCAATAAAACTAGGTATGACTGTACTTCCTTTCTTCCTTCTTTATATTGCTATTCAAATGTAATCTTACTCTATTTCATACAACAGAAATTTATTTATTTACTTATTTTTGTGAAGTGTGTTTTCCTAATTTGGCTGAGCCAGAATATAATCTGCTATTTATTTATTTATTTATCTCCCTTTTTTCTACAAATTTGCCTAGGACAATCTAAGATCTAAATAAAATCATACTGTATTGAATAAATATATCCTCTTTTTATTTGACTGCATACAACCTTCTCACATGTGGGGAACATCCCCTTATGTCATTCACAATCATGCATGAATAACAAGCTAAGTGACATCTGAAAGAAATTTTAGCAAATATCCCCAAGTGCCTCTCAGGGAGAAATAAATTCCAGCAGGTTATCAATCCCCTATTAATATCCTTTAAGTCATTTATTTTTCACAACAAGGGATTATTAATCTTCTAATATGCATTTACCCCACATCTTATAAGTCACATAATCCATTCTCAGCTCTGTTTTTTTCCGTATTTCTCTAGAAACTTCTCCCCATTAAGAAATTTTCCTTTTCTCAAACAGATAATTACAATGCTGTCCTTGAGCTTCCCTCCTTGAGTAATTCCCATCCTAAGGCCTGGGCAATAACTAGGGAATATGAATAGCATAGAGGCAGTAATGTTTGTCCTTGGCTCCAGGAACATCTTTATTTTTGATGTTTCAAATTTTTTGCCAATCTAATGACATTTTTTTCTCTTGGAGAAATGGAATTTTTTGGAATATAAGGAAAGTCATTCTGTTTCTTCCAAAGACAATGAGCTGTGCCTAATTTATTATTAGTTCTCTTTAACTTGGTTCAATATGCTCTTTTTCCAAGGATTATTTCTTTTTTTTAGTAAAGTAAGATGGTGTGCATACATTTGTGTTTGTGTATGTGTAGGTGATTGTGAATATGATGAGAATTTTTGTGTGTGGTATGGGTGTCTTCTGGAATCTTGAAGAGGGGTTGTGGAAATACCTACCCTATCATCATTAGAAGCAAAGGAATTTGGACAGCTAGAGAAGCCAAGGGAGAATGCTTGGCAACAAAACTAAGATTATCTTTTGGCTAGTAGTCCTTTCTAGCATTCATTTATCAGCCTGCAATAAAAAACCTGATGTTTGCAAAAATAGTTCAAATAATGTATGATGAATTTGATCCATCTATTTGCTCAGGATATTAGTGGAAGTACAAGCTATTTAAGAAATATATTTGCTCATAAATATGTAATTTAAGAAATTCTATCCATTAGTACATGATTTCCTAGAAATTTAAACTCCACCGTACTGAAATTTATTAAATGAATACCTTAACCAAGCTTGTCGCAGTTTGATATAATTATGAATTCCAAAAATAGATATTGGTTTATGCTTGTAACCTGGTCTGTTCATCTGGGCATGATTAAGTTATGATTAGGCCTTTGATTGGGCCATGTCAGTAGGGCATTGAACCCCACCCCTTAGTGGGTGGGGTCTCAAATATAAAAGATATGGCAAAGGACAGAGTTGGAGTTTTTGAGTTAGAGTTCTGATGTTGGAGTCTTGAGCTACAGCCCCAGGAGGTAAGCATACAGAGGAACCTTGGTAGTGAAGATGGAGAGAAGGCCCTGGGAAAAGAGACGAGCCATTTGCCTGAGAGTCTACAGCTGGCCTTGTGGAAAGAACAAGCAGCTGAACCTGGAAAGAATCAAACCTTGGGAAGAGAGGAACCCAGGAAGTCGGACCCCTCACAGAGTTGGGTGAGGGAAGTAACTTATACTTTATGGCCTGGTAACTGTAAGCTTCTACCCCAAATAAATACCCTTTATAAAACCAACTGATTTCTGATATTTTGCATCAGCTCCCCTTTGGCTGACTAATACATAGCTTATGAACACTCATATCACACAGGTACACCATATGTACAGAACATGAACCTCAACCTATACCTCATACTTTATACAAAAATTCAATCAAAGTGGATCATAGACTTCTAAACTAAATATAAAAAATGAAATATATGGAATAAAATACAGAGGGAAATCTCCATGGCTTTGGATTTGTAAAGAATTGTTACATAAGTTATTAAAATGTGATCCTTAAACAAAACATAAATGGTAAATGACACTTTATCAAAATGAAAATATGTGCTGTAAAAATTAGATGGCTAAAAGAATGAATAAACAATATATAATGCATATGTGCAATATATAATGCATAAATGCAACATATAATGCATATGTTTTTGTGTTTCATGTTGTCATTCAAATCTCTGAGACCCTGTTCCATTTTTTTCCAAGGAGAAAATATTTGAAACTCCTATAGTTATTAAAGAACTACTCTTCAGAACACATAATAAGAAAAAATCCATGAGAAAAAATGAACAGCCCAATAAAAAGTGAACAACTGTTTTGAAAAAATACCTTATCAAATAATATACAAACCTTGAAAATAAGTACATGAAAAGATGTTAGACATCATTAATCATTAGTTTAGCAAAAAATAAAATCACAACTGTGCTCCCACATATACACTTGAATGTCTAAAATTACAGACTGACCACATTAATTGTTGGCAAGTATGTGGCACCACGGGACTCTCACACATTTCTAGAGGAGATGCAAAATGCACAACCACTCTTGAAAAAATTTTGGAAATTTCTTAAAAATATTAAATATACACTTTCTCATATGACCAGCCATTCGACCATGTGCATTTACCCAAGATGATGAAAGCATTTGCCAATATAAAAGATTTGTACATGAATGATTAAAGCAGCTTTATTAGTAATAGCCAAAAATTAGATACAGCAAAATGTCCATTATTAGTGAATGGATAAAAAACATTGCGGAATTTTCAAACATTGAACTTTCTTCAGCAATAAAAAGGAAAGAACTATTGATATAAACAAGTTATGAATGAACTTCAGGACATGTAATTTGAGTGAAAAAAAAATCCAAATCCTCACCATTCAGTATTTCAAAATATACAATTCCATTTACCAAAATTCTAGGTACTGAAAATTAATCCAGCATTCAAGAAAGCAGTTCATGGTTTTCCTGGGTATTGGCAGAGAGGCAGTTTTGGGGATTGAATCATGTACCCCACAAAAAGCATTTTACAGTTCCGTATCTTTGACTTGTGAGTGTGAACTCATTTGTAAATAGGACCTTTGAAGGTGTTATTAGTTAAAATGTGACCAGAATTAATGGGATGGACCTAAATCTGATAAGGCTTAAGTTTTAGAAACAAAGGAATTTGGACAAAGAAAGAGAAGCTAGGGAGAAGCAAGTAGAAGCAAGACACTCCCACCTGCATTCCCTGGTGATGAAAAGTCCAAGAAAGTTCAAAGATTGGCAGTCAGTCAAAAGATACAAGCCCCTAGAGAAAGCAAACCTTCTAGACTCTAAAAGAGTGATCCTATAAGTTCCTGTTGTTAAACCAACTCATTATATGGTATTGGTTTTAGCAGAAAGGAAAGATAGGAAATGAAAACAGGCAGAAAGATAGAATTAAAAAGGGAAGATTCAAGAAACTTAGGGGGTGTGGTATTTGTTCATTTTCTTCATTGTGATGATTGTTTTACATGTATATACATAGGTTAAAACTTTTCACATTGTATATATTAATTATGTGCATTATTCTTATATTTGAATGAAAACTTTTCAAACTATTTGAAAGACACAATGTCTTAAATTTTTATATTATTTTAAGTTTTTATATATTTTTTAGATTTTATTTGTTATTTTAAAAACTATTATTTCATTTTCTTATTAAATTTATCTGATTATTTGGGCCTTCATTTTGGGAGAGGTTTTGGATCACAGAAGGGTCAAAAATGTGTCAGGGGAGGATCACTGGTGTGGAGTGTTTGGGCTGGGGGGATGTGTGGAGAAGGGTGCTCCTGGGGCATGCTTCTAAGGCATATGTATATATTCAATTATTCATGGGGCATTGGCTCTGTGAGTGGAGACCCACACAATAACTGAAAGAATATTGAATTCCTATCCTGGGGAGTTCTGCTACATTCTCCAATAGAATGGCAAGAATCCACAAAGTACAAGGGCAGTGCCTAGTGAAGGAAAACAGACCATTTTGCCAGGTTCTACATATTGATAATTGTACTTATGAAACTTTTCTCAAGAAATGGGAATTTAGCCTAGTTTTATATATTGCCTAAGAGTTACCTCCTGAAAGCCTCCTTGTTGCTCAAATGTGGCCTCTCTCTAAGTAAAACTCAGAATATAAACACTTCCCCTAACATGGGAAATGACTCCTGGAAATAAGCCTCTCTGACACGAAGGATTATTATCAAGCACCAACTAGAAATGCATCCAGAAAACGACCTTGACAAAAAGGAGGAAATGGTAAAGACAAATGTGTTTATATGGCTAAGAGATTTGAAAGAGAGTCAGGAGGCCATTCCAGATGTTACCTTTATGCACATCTCATCAAGATCTCATTGACTGCCACAATATACAGTGCCTCAAACACCTGGTTGGAGGTAGCTGGTCATATCTCCAACCATCCTCCTTCCACAAATACACACACCAAGATACTCCTTATGAGTGTATTCAGCTACCTCACTTACAACACCCATTCCTGAATTCATATCTGTTCTTCCAACCTTGTCCTACTGAAGGTTAGTTTTGTTCTTACCATTCTTCTTTTCCAGAATTCCCTTCCAATAACTTTTGTTTGAGGTATTACATGAACTTATTTTCAGAAATGAAATTACATTGTAATTTTTCTAAATGAAGGAAGGTGGCAAATTTGCACACTATCTAGAAAGTTTAAATGTACTCCTGAATAAATAAACTTGAGGATGAGCATTAGAATCCTTCTAAATCTGGAAGTCCTAGAATGGCCAAAGAAACAATAAGAAGATCAGTTTGAAAGGTATGTACTTTAAAAAAAGTTTTTATTTTTATTTTTAAAAAAGCTTTAGATTACATAAATATTACATAAAAATATAGGGGATTTTCATATACCCAAACACCTCTGCTTTCCACACTTTTTTTTTTCACACTTTTCCACATTAACAAACACCTTCATTAGTTTCATACATTTGTTAAAATTGATGAATACATATTGAAGCATTGCTACCAACCATGGACTATAGTTACATAATAGTTTATATTCTACACTGCACAATTTTATAGATTTTAAAAAATGCCTAATGACTTGTATCCATTATTGAAATGTCATGCAAGACAATTCTAATGTCCCAAAAGTACCCCATGTTACACTTATTCTTCCTTCTTCCTCCTCTCAGAACTGCTGGTGGCCACAACTTTCATATCAATGATAGCATTTCTTCCATTGCTAGAATACTCATAATCTACTTAAGACCATAGTTGAATCCCCCCTTTATAAGGAACACAGTCATGCCTTAATCTTGAGGTCTTTGGCATGGTGATGCCCACTCTGTTTCCAACTGAGAGAGGGCTTAGCTCCCATGGGACAGATGAATGGAACTGTTTGCTTGCAGTTGTAGATAGTCTCTGTATTTTGGAATGGACATTGTCCATTGTCATCTTTTGGTTAGTTGTTCTAGGCGAGTCCGATGTACTGGAGAATAGGTGATGCAACTCTTGCTGTGTCTCAGGGCTCAACCAGCATATGAACAGACTGAAGATTTAAGTCTCTGGGACATATAATTAACCAATATAGTGCAATATAGTCCAATATAGGTTCAAATAAAAGAGGCAGAAGATGCATGTGCAGGGAAATTGTAAATGAGTCTAATTCTTTTACATTGGGGAGCAAATATTCCAAAGTAAGTCTCACTGACAGGATGCTGAATTCCTGAGACTGTCTGTCCTACCTATAGTGTTTCTATGTCTCTTGATCCTTAAGGAGCCCTGCTGTTTGAGCCACTGTTTACTGTGGCAGTCAATGAGATCTTGCTGAGATATGTGTAAGCAAAACCTCTGGAATGACATCCCAACTCACTTTGAAATCTCTTGGCCATGAAAATACATTTGTATTTAATTCCCTGCCCCCTTTGGTCAAGGCCTTTTTCTACATGCATCACTAGTTGGCATTTGGTAATAACCCCTCAGTGCCAGGGAGGCTTATGCCCAGGAGTCCTGTCCCACACCAGGGTGGGTGGGGGATGGTAGTGGATTTATATGCTGAATTTTGCTTAGAAAGAGGCCACATTTGACCAACAAGTAGGTTTTCAGGAGGTAACTGTTAGGCAATCTATAATACTAGGCTGAGTTTCAATTTCACAAGAAAAGGTTCATAAGTACAACAATCAATATCAATGACCTAGTGTATTGTTCTGTCTTCTTTCACTAGACACTGCCCATGTCCTTGGGGGATTCCTGCTGCTCTATTAGAGAATGGATCAGGATGTCTAAAGATGGAAATTCAATATTCTTTCATTATTATGTGGATCTCCACCCACCAAGACAATGACCCATGACCACTTGAAGATATTCATATGCCATAGAGGCATGCCCCAGGTGCACCCTTCCCCACACATCCCCCCATTAGTGACACCTTGCATCAGTGGTTCTCCCCTACCACAGTTTGACCCTTCTTTGATCCAAAATCTCCACAAAAACAAAACATAAATATAAACAAGTAAAAATAATAAAAAAGTAAGGTAATAATAATGATAAATAAAATACAAAAAAATAAAAAATAAAAATAATAAAAAGAACAGTAAAAATAAAAAAATGAATAATAAACTATAATAAATATTTTTTCCAATGTTTCTTTCATCATTGTAAGATCTGTTACCTTTCATGTACAGTGACAATTTCCTCCATATGTCCTCCCAGGGTTCTTTTTTTTTTTTTT
>JAQZBX010023070.1:0-31109 GCA_029593785.1 Cabassous unicinctus | reverse complement strand
ACAGGAATGGATTAGTTCAAAAACATAATCTTTTTCTTTTTGGGATTCATGAAAGAACTTCAAACTGTCACAGGGGGTCATGAAGGGCTCTGACTTTGGATTGGACAAGAGACACCTGATCCTCTTAGCAGAGGGCAAGATGGTTGGGGTGAGAACTCATTTGTGGGAAGAGACAGAGTTGCTTGGATCTTGTAGGAAGTGGCAGGCATGTGACAAGGAAGTTTTCTGAGGTGACAGCCCTCTGCTTGAATGGAACCTAGATGATTTGGCTGCTGCCACTGAAGTTCTTTATAATGGAAAAGACTGACATTTTCCTATGAATGCTTTGTGCCCAGGCTCAGAGAACACAGGTCGAGCAGGCTCTGAGAGGATGTATTTATCTAGGGCCAAAGACAATCTCTGGGTTCTTTTGTTGTTCAGACTAGAGGCAGATACCTGAGAGGGTTAAAAGCTTGACTTAACAGGAAGTTCAGGTTTGCCGTGGTTCATGGCGCTGACATCCTGAGGCTCAGGGCTAGAGCTAGGGTTTGGCCGCCAACTTTGTGAATTTGCGTTGGTTGAAATAGCCTCTTTGCTCTTCTTGGAAACATCTCAGTGAAACGCAGACACCTTCACAGAGAGCCTTTATGGGTAAGACTGTGTCCTCAGCAACCCCCAAAGACACGCTGTCCAGAATCAGAGAGGCCATGCAGGAAATGGCTTCGGGATATTTTTTTTTCCCACATGAAGCAACAACTGGGCTGAGTTATTTGCTTAATTGCAAGCCTTCAGATAATCAGGAAAAGTAAACAGTGAATCTTTCAAGAGTCACATTTCAAGCTGAAGTTTCCTTTTGTGCTGGAGGACACTGTGCAAGGCAAGGGAAGTTCAGGCTTTGAGTGCTGTCTGGTCTTTGCTGCAAAGATTCAACTCTGTCACTGTCATGTGAAAGCAGCCATGTGAGTGTGGCTTTGTTTCAGTAAAACTTTATATACAAAATCAGGCTGAGGGCCTGATTTTCCCGTGAGCTGTAGGTTCTGGCTGTAGGGTGGCTCTGTGGAGGTAGGGTTGGAGGTGGGGAGAGAATGGAGGCCAGGAGGGCAGTTAAGGGCCATGGCTTTAATTCAGGAGAGTAAGAGGATAGTGGGGATAGAGAAGAGAAGATGGTTGGTGACATGCTCCAATGTGAAGGTGACAGGACCATGTGACCAATTTGATGGGAACATGTCTAGTTGCTACTTTAATGCTTAGAGGACTGATTCTTCTAGTAAGGAAAAAAAAAAAAAAGAGGGATCTCCTGGGTGTATGACTCAGACCTCATGCCAACCCTGGGTGGCTGCCACCCTGCTGGTCATCAGACCTTGACTGGGTACACTACCCAGATGACCTCATTCTTGAGAATTATCAAGAATTCTTTGGCATCTTAAGTGGTATTTCCCATTTTAGAGACTGGAGTATAGAAATGGTAATGAGTTTAGCCAAAGTCTCATGTCTGGTAAATGGTGGAGCTGAGATTGAACCTGGGCATGGTGTCAAAGTCTGTGGCATTGCTAGAATGCAGAAGCCTGTGCAGCCTTCCCTCTGCCTTCTTTCCATCCATCCCATGACCCCTCCAGCCCTTTCAGTTCTAAGTTAGTGTCTGGTATAGCAAAGAGGAGACCTGGATCTTATCTGCAGAAGCTATTGAATGTGGGCCTTGGAGTCAGTTGAGGCATGAGGTTATTCTTGTGTTTGACAGAGGACCCAGCAAAACTCAGACCCAGATTTAGATTTCCATCTGATGAATTGTGCATGTTACAATAAGGAGAAGACAGCATGGTGTTAGATTATGAACTAGGGAAACCCTGAAGTTAAGTGCCTAGATAAGAACATCATCCCATTCATTGCCTTATATAGATGCCCAGGAGGTATTGGTCAAATTGTGGTAATAGGATCAGATAGGGAAAACTTGTAGCTTTAAACCCTGGACATCAAGGTTAGGGAATGAGAGGACAAATCTAACAAGTGTGGTCAAGGAGATCAGTTACCATTCTCCATTAATTTGTCTAGTAGCCCCACTAACCATTAATTTCGTGTATGTCCAGATAGAAGCAGTCTCTGCACTGACTATTTTAAACAGGACTTTAGAGACAAGGGAAATATTTATGAACAACTGAATTATATCCTGAGAAAAGAAGTCCTGTTAGTGAGTCCTGTTGGCCAGGATTGGGGCACGTGGTAAACAGAATGGCCAAGAGACCTCCATGATTGACTTAAACCAGTCACATGACCCACATCCTGGGCAGGGGAGGATGTTGGGGAGATAAACACCAGTGTCTGCCCAAAGGGTTGATCTGTTTTAACCACCAGCCTTGCCTCAAGCAGGATTTGAGATGGTTTCCCCAGACCCAGGTGACTGCGTGGGTCTCACAGTTCAGCTCCTTCATCTGTGGTCATTTTTCTGTCCATTTTCTCTATATGCTGCTCCACCATAGGGATTCTGCCTCTATACATGCACAGTTCAATGATTCTGTTTCAGATGGTTTCCTGTGCTAACATCCCAGCCCTTGTGCTTGTCAAGTGCTAACTAGGCCTCAGTCACGGCCCCTGTCCTCCCAGCCTCTCCTCTTTCTACTTTGCATTTTGCTTATTCATTTATTAGTTCACATGTCAATAAATACTGAGTTCCCATCGCAGGCCAGGTGCTACACTGAGCTCTGAAGATAGAAAGATGAAAAAGATGAAAGAGACAGCACCTGCTCTCAGGGAGGTCTCATGAGAGGACACACACGTGAACAGAATGAAGTGACTGGGAAGAGAAGTGGACGTGCAGGTGCTTCCCTCAGCTTGACACCCTCCATGGCTCCCCAGTGCTGACAGGACAGAGTTCAAGCTCCTTGGCACGAGGTGCCCCGATGGTCTGGCCCCAGGTCCCTCAACAGCTCCCTGCTCGCTGGTCCTTTCCTTCACAGACCTTGACCTTCTGCACGCTTGCTTTCTCTGTTGGAGTGCCTCCCCCTCCCTTGTTCTCAGCTGTTACCTGGTTGACACCTGTTTCTTCTTTGAGACTCACCTGCTGCCTGCTTTTTAGCTCCTGGTGCTTCCCTTTGGCGACAGTTCTCTCTCTGTAGTGACCCTGCCTGCCCATTCACCTACCGCAAAGAGATGCTGGCCCAGGCTTATTTGGCTCAGTCGCTCCAGTGTCTAGTGGAATGCTTGTTAGTAATAAATGCTTAATCAGTACACGAGTGAGCGAGTGTGTCCCCTGCTCTGTGTGTGGCTTCTGCTCTCCAGGCTGGCCCTCGCCTTTGGCCTCCTCCCCCAAGTCACATGTCTGATCACCACTTTTTCTTCACCATGAGTCCAGCTACCTCACCACTCCCCACAATGTTTCCCTGGACGCCGACCGCCTGGGCTGCCCCGGCCCTAGTGGTCAGAAGCCACATCTGGCTCCCCACTGACCCCTGTCTCTTCCGATTGCCATGCTTCATGCGGAGGCCTGTTTGCCCACAGAAAGACGGTTCTCACAGGCAGAGCAAACCTTCTCCGTGGCCGTCCCGGGTTCTCCATTTGTAAAGATTCCCCGTCTCCCAAATCCAGGAGCAAAAGCGGCACACTATTTCTGCTCCACTGATTACTTCAATAAGCTTTTTTTTTTTTTTTTTGACCACCAAGTTTATATCTGGGATTCTGGTTTTCTAATAAAAAATATCTGTTTCTTTAACTAACCCTTCCTGCGTAATATATAGGGTTTCTCCAGGTATTAAATGATTTTCAAAATTCCTGTAGCATTAAAACTCTTTAAATGAAATCTTTTATGGAGTATCAGTGATAAGAGCAGAAGAAAGCATATATTATTATTGTATTTGATAATTCTGATCTGTAATGTACTGTTAATTATGAAAACAATGAGAATTATGAATATGAAAATTTGAAATTAAGGGTTTTGGCTGATAGTTGCAGCCTCACAACAACCCCACAGTCAAATGCACCCCTGCATTTTATATTGGCTGTCCAGCCTTGAGAAAATTCTGACAGGCATTGGAAATGATAGCATGATTAAATCTGATTAAAACGATTCAGAAACTTGAAAGGGGCCTGTAGGAAAAAAAAATTTTTAATGTTGACTCACTAACATTATGTAGCAATTGTTTGCATTCCTTGTTTATAAAGGATCCAATTGAAAGTAATATGAACGGGTTCTTCCACTGATTTACATCTTTGTTTGGCAGAAAATGCTTCCCAAAGTTATCTTGTGCAATTATGAGATGTTAATTACATTGTTAAAAAAAAAAAAAAAAAAACACCTCTCAGAAACCTTAGTGTCTGTTTCTCCCTAGTAACCACATAAAGCCTTTAAAACATCAAAAAATATTTAATTTGATGGGTTGAGCCCAGACTTCAGGCGTCAGTTTCATTGCCGACACATTATCTGCCAACAGGGGAAGGTAACAGCATGGCCCTGCCTTGCTGAGTTGGTCTTGTTGGGAAGATTAAAAGTTGCCAAGCACTTGCAGCCAAAAGCAGGCCCTAAGACTACCAGCAGTACTTACCATGATGCAGCAGGCTACAAGGGCCACGATAACTGCGTGGCCTGCTGGTGTATCTTTTTTTTCTTTTTAAGGGTTTATTTATTTCTACCACCCCCGCCTCATTGTTTGCATTCACTGTCTACTCTCTGTTTATTGTGTGCTCTCTGTGTCTGTTTGTCTTTTTAGGAGGCACCAGGAACTGAACTCGGGACATCCCATGTGGGAGGGAGGCGCACAATCACTTGAGCCATATTCTCTCCCTGCTTGTCATGTTTCTCGTTGCATCCCCTCATTGTGTTCCCTTGTTGCGCCCCCTCATTGCATCAGCTCGTTGCACCAGCCCATCGCATCAGCTCACTGTCTTGCTAGTCTTCTTTAGGAAGCACTGGAAACAGGACTTCCCATGTGGGAGGCAGGTACCCAACTGCTTGAACTACATCCGCTCTCTGCTATTGTATCTTGACGAGAGCATGTGCAGAATGGCCATCCCCACACATTGCCTGGTGCTTTATTGTGCATGGCACACGTGAGCAGAGGTGGTGGGGAGATACTTGCTCGCACATTTTTACAGCATTGAGAAGACTTGCATGGGTCTGGATTGTTAAAAGACCTTTTCTGGAAGTACAGCTCTCCTAATTAATGACACATCTACATGTGTGCAAACATATTCATGGTTTGTGCAGGAGAACCTTCCTTCTGAAGTGGGCACAAGTGTGTTCACCTGCAGTGCCATGCAGACCCCTGGGGTCTGCAGCTCTTCCCATTTGGCATCTCAGACGCTTGCACGTTGGTATGCGCTTCCCGTTTTAAAAATATTTTTAATTTAATTTGAGTGGGACATTTGTGGAGCCCTTGAAACAAATAGGTTGGACTCCATTGTATTAGAGTAGGGCAAAAGACAATTGTGGTTTCAGAGAACTTGCAGACATTGAGCAGGGCTGGCTTGAGAGGACCTCCCTGTTGCCCTCAGATGTCTGCCCGCTCAAGGTTCTCACCTCCCAGATATTCAGCAGATTATATTGAATTGAGCTGGCCCAGAGCCAGTCCTGAGTGGCCGTGGGACTAGCTCCCCCTGGTGAGGAACCATCAGGAAGGCCTTGGGTAGAAGCTGCCCGCTTCCCCCAAGAACTCCCCACCAGCTCTGGGGGTTCCTCACAGCCTGCCAAGGGAGGCTGGCACAGCCCACCTACCTAGCTTTCCCTTTACTCCAGCTATGGGGGGGTGGACATCCTGGGCTTTCAGACTCCCCATAACCAGGGCTTTTGACCACACCCTCCTGACTTCCTCAGAGCCCCAGGGCTCATGCTCTGGCTTTAATAACTGTGATGGACTTAGAAGTCAGCTTTGGGACCAGGAGGCCCAAATAGAAAAAACCTAATGGTCAGGCGCGCCTCTCCCTCCTTGGTAGGATGTTATTTCTGTGAGTTCTCCGTATTTGCAGATGCCTCAGATATATTGGACTTGGGAGGCGCCAGTGGAGCGAGACCGAAGCCCTTGCTTGAGGAACTCTGATTAGGACCAAAATGGCGGCCAGTGGGATCCACAAGTCTGCCAGCGTGTCCTGTCCTCAGAGGGAAAAGCCACTCAGAATTCAGTCAGAATTCTTCTAGCACGTGTTGGTGTGTCTGAAATTCTTTGCATGCCCAGTGTGGTAAGAATGTTATGATTGTTTTCCTCCCATTCTCCATGATGGTCTTTTCTTTTTCCAACAGCTGTGGGTCTTCTCCCTCCACACTTGACATTCTCTTCCACAGTTACCTCATTGTCTTTTCTCATAACTTCATCTGATGGCTCCCCAAAACCTTGAATTGTCACTCTGGGGTCACTGTGGCCCTGATCTACCTTTCAAAGTTATCCCCCCAAACTATTCTTTACCAGTTTTTTTTACAAGCTAGCCAAACCCAATGTTCTTGGTTTTCCCTGTAGCACCTCCATGAGGAATAGCATGACGTATGGCCCCTGTTTTCAGAGAGCTTGCAAACTAACAAAAAATACAAAAAAGCACATACCTTTAACCCAAAAGAGGGAGCAGTTAGGCAGGCAGTGGGGGATACGAGAATGTTCTTGCAGGAGGGTTTGCGGCACGGGCCTTGAAGGCTGAGTAGGACTCAGAAATGCAGTGATGCAGCGAAGCACATTTCAAGCAGAGCAAAACCCAGAGGGAGACCCAGGTGGGAAGTTCTGGAGAAGACAGTGGTTCTCTTTGGCTGGACACTGAGCTGTATTGGCAAGGTAACCTGCGAAGAGTTCCTGCAGGGCTTTGACGGGCAGGCTCACATGTGAATTGCACTCTGTAGGGGATGTGGATCCCCTGGCCATTTTAGAGTAGCAGCGTGGTATTATTAGAATGCTGTGCCAGATGTTCAGCCTGGAACCACCGTGTGAGATTGGATGGGAAAGAAAAGGGAAGAATTCCTGAGGAAGGGGAGGGGCAGTGGGGATAGAAAGATAGAAGAGATATGAGGAGAATCTTCCGGGCAAGGGAGAGGAAGGGTCTGTGATAACCCTCAAGTCTGAGTTTGAGTGATTCGGAGGCTCACGCTATTATGGACACTGGAGGTAAAAGAGGAAGGAGGCGAGTTGGGAGAATGAATTTAGGACCTGTTGAACTGGAGGGACCTCTGAGAAACCCTGGTGGAGACTCTCCCCCTCTCACCCCCGCCCCCAGAGCACTCTGGACGACTCCCCTTTCACGTCAGCATAGTCTGGCTTCCTCCCCGACTTGTCCCAGCTAGGACCAGCCCTGCCTCAGTGCACCCAGGCTCACCTGACTTGCTAAATTCTTAATCTGACCCCATCCTGAGTGGGCACGAGGATTAGGGCATCATTTCTGATGGGGTGACCTAGGGACAATCATGAGAACCTTGCTTCCCATTTCCAACCCATGTTTTTTACCTACCAGAACTGTCCTTTGTCTCCTTTTCAAATTCCTGACCCCTTCCTGAGGGTCTCACTCACATAAGCCCTCCTGGGACAGAAACCCTCGCCCCTCGCCAGGGTTCTGATATCCATGGACAGAGCCCAGTGGCTGAAAATTGGTCTTTACAGATAACTCCCTGGAGTTTCTGTCTGTTCCTTCAGCCTAGGAGACACCTTATGGCTTCTGGTCATTGACCATTTTTAAGCTCTGTAGGGCTGCCTCACCATGTGTATCAGCAAGGTCCGGTTTCCAGTGCCTGTGCCATCGTCAGGCCCTCTCTCCATCCCAGATGCTCTAAGTCCACGCCTCACCAGTGTCCCACAGGTGGGACAACACACTTGACCTTGCACTCACTGTGGGCCTTTGGTGAAAGCATCTTGCAGCCTGCCTCCTGAGTTCTGAAGCTTGCTTTGGATTCTCATCGCTCTGTCCCTACCCTGGTTGATCCCCAAGGCTGGATGCCTGAACTTGATACCACACAGAAGGCCCGTTAGGCTTCTGGTGCTGGAGTTTCCTGTCTTGGCTGTTTTTGCTGCCATGTACAATCTGGTTCTGATGATGCCATCATCCAATTCTACAGGAGCTTCCTTTGTGTTTATGGTTTGGGGGTTGCAGAATTAAACTGAGAGTGGGGAGAGATCTGGGAACAGCCAGAGCCTCCATGACTGATTCAGTCAAACATCTTCAATCACTTTCTTCTCGTTGTTCTGAAGACTTCACGTAATTAAATCCATACCCGGCCAAACCCTAAATAAAGTTTGCACATGCTGCTTGAATTACTGTGCAATCTTCCCCTACTGTGGCTTTCTCAGAAATTAATATTTCTCTGAAACTATTCCTCTGGGTCAGCTGAAGTCAGCAGCTGTGGAAACTCAACCTTTCCTTTATACAGTGAAACTTCAGGACAGGGCTGCTTTTCACATTTCTCATTTGGAAAAAGAAATAAGCACTCTTGGCAAAGTCCATGGGGCATGAGCCAAAGAGCTCCAGCTTGTGTTTCTATCTATTGGATATGAAATGATGAGAACATGAGGTTCTCAAAACCATCACATAACACTGGCACCTAAAAAGTTATTATGACCATTTACTGAGCACCTACTATGTGCCATCATACATATTCCACATGCTCACACGACCCAGAGTGTGCCAGACCTGGGCCTATTTGCCCTCTGATCCCTGTGCTGCCTTGGAGGTCAGGGGTTGAGCCCAAGGCTGCCTTTCCTAGGCTTAAGGGTCACTGGCTTCCTGCTAGGTTTGGCCAATGAAGCCACCAGTGAGAGCTTAGAGGTCGAAGAAAGGAGGCGGCCATGGTATTTCTTCTCTTCTCTCTCTTTTACAGGTGTTTCCCCTAACAGTGGCTGCATCTCCTCTATGACTCCAACTATTTGGGTCTTTATGGTTCCAGATTTTTTTCTGCTAACCCTGGCTCCTTGGCTATGCTAACACTGCCTCTTCCCTTTGTCCCTTCAATTGCCTGCTGCCTGTTGTTGCTAATCCCTGGGTTATCTCATGGTCCCCTCCCATAGAACTTTACTCCAAATCATTTCATCTTTCTAAAGTCATACCAACTTGAGAAGATGTTTAAACTCTTGGCTTTGTCATCTCTTGTGGAAGTTTTCAAATCTCAGCTTGTTTATTATCTGCAACCTGTATTTCTCTATATATACCTGTGACCAGTTCCCTGCATTAAATTCTCTCTGTTGTAAATACTTAAAGCATTTTCTCTTTTTCTGCTTAGATGCTTAATCTCTCTGACCCTCCATTTCCTCATCTTTAAAACTATCTTTTTAAAGATGAAACTATCTTTTTAAAGATGAAGAAATGGAGGGACAGAGAGATTAACTGTCTTACCCAATCTTAAAGATAGGAAGTGGTGGAGCTTGGATTTAAACCCAGACCTGATCAGTCCTAGTGAGTGCCGTTTCCCCATAGCAGCCTGCATTCTGTTTATAAGGCCACCCAAATCAGGTCTAATTCTCTTCATTGAATAATCCCTTCATATTCTGAAAAAAGAAAACTATCAGGGCCTCCTCCAGGATTTCCCCAGATGAACCACTATCTATCCCTTCAGCTGGTCCTCATGAGAAAGAGTTTTGAATTTCCTCTAATATCCTGGCCGGGTTTTCTGGATCAGTACTTCTCCAACTCTAATGTGCAGATTCTGATTCAGGAGGACGCTAGAGATCATGCATTAAAAATGTGGTTTAATTAAACTTTTTTATAGATGATTATAGATTCACATTCACTTGTAAGAAATAAAACAGAGATCCTGTGTACCCTTTACCCAGTTTTCCCCAATAACATTTTGCAAAACTGTAAGACAATATCACACCAGGATGTTGACATCAATAGTCACAGAACATTTCCATTGCAATAAGGGCCTCTCATGCTAACTTTGATAGCTGTGCCCATTTTCCTGGGCCATCTTAGGCAACCTTACCACTCCATGCCTCAGTTTTCCATCTGAAAAATGGGATGATAATAGTACCTACCTCACAGGGTTGTTTTGAGGCTTAAATTAAATATTCTACATAAAACACTGCACATTGCCTGGTGGCAGAGGAGATTCTCAATAAATGTGAGATATATTTTAATAACTAGTTATTAAATTAACACTCAGTCGTTCAAGGTTCAATTTAAATGTTACTTCTTCACAAAGTCTTTATAGGTCCTTCCCACTGCTACCCCATCATTAGAATTAATTAATCTGCCTCCACACCACTTAACTTATATTGATTTTACAGTTCATTCTGCTTACATTGTTGGTAGCTAAATTACAGATCTCTCTTGCTCATCACATCTTGAACATTTCTGGATTCATTTATTCAAAGCCAGCACTTACTATGAGTCAAGCATTGGGGCAAAGCGGTGACTAAGCCATCAGGGAGTTCTCAGTCCTTTGGTGGTAGCAGGCTGCCTTGCTCAATACGTGGTTCCAGTGGGACTTATTAAATATTTGTGTTGAATTAAGACCAGGAGGTGCTGTGCTCTGACAGGAAGGCAGGCTGCCTCCAGGCTAAGAGGCGTCATGGTGTGTTTAAGTAAGAATCTTTTGCTGAGCCATCCCTAGTACTATCACCTGCCTAGACCTAAGTGGAGACCCAGGCTTGGTGTTAGATCCCTGCTGTAACAGCACCTCTGGGGACTGTGGCCATATGTGAGTCCTGACTGTGGCCACAACAGAACCCAGCTCTGGTTCTATAACTCAGTCCTTCTGCAGAACTCGGACAAAGCTCCTTCTTGGGTCAGGAGTTATATAAATGGCACTGATGTTTCAGAAACTGCTCGTTCTGTTTTTTGTTTTGTTTTGTTTTGTTTTCATTCTGTTTTTAAGTCTGTTTCTGGCCCTTTTAGCCCCAAACACTGTAGTCCTTGACTCCTGGCACCGTGACAGAATTAGTTTTAAAGTACGTATGTGTCAGGCACTGGGTTGGGCCACACAAATGATGGGACATGAGACCCCCAAGGACCAAGAGCCCATAGTTTCCACCCTAGAGTTGTTGGAAGCACTGACCCGACTGTCTGTAGCCCCCTTTCTGACAGATACTGGTTAACTGGCTGGATATGAAGTCAGATTTTTTTTTTTTTAAAGATTTATTTGTTTGTTTGTTTATCCCCCCCACCCCCAGATGGCTCTCCCATTGTCTGCTCGCTGTGTCTGCTCGTCTTCTCTAGGAGGTACCGGAAACCGAACCCAGGACCTTCCACATGGGAGGCGAGTGCCCAACTGCCTGAGCCACACCTGCTCCCTGCTGGCTGCGGCATCTGCTGGCTGCAGTGTCTGCTCATTGCAGTGTCAGCTGCTTACAGTGTTTGCTCATTGTGGCAGTTTCAGTACCTGCTGGTTGTGGTGGCTGCAGCATCTGCTCGTCTTCTTTAGGAGGCACCGGGAACTGAACCCGGGACCTCCCATTTGGAAGGCAGGCACCCAACTGCTTGAGCTACATCTGCTCCCCTTATTTTTACTTTTTGTTTTCATTTTTAAAGCAATTTTATTGAAATACATTTACATACCATATAATCCATCTAAAGTGTACTTTCTGCATATTCTTCTTAAACATGCTTTTAAATGAATCATTACATACTATTTCATGTTACAGACAGGCCATCATCTATTTAACCAGTGTTTTGTGCTTGGACATTGTTTTGGTTTCTACTGCTGAGGAACATACCACCCCAAACTTAGTGGTGTAAAGCAACTACTTCACAGTGCCCGTGGAATTCTGTGGGTATGGAATTTGGACAGGGTACAGAGAAGATGCTTTGCTTCATGATGTTTTGGATGGGATGACTGATGACTGGGGGAGCCTTGACTCCTAGGAGCCGGGATCATCTGGAACCATCTTCAGTCACGTTTGACAGTTGACGCTGGCTGTTGTCTGAGATTGTCGCTGGGACTGTTGACAGGAGCACTTACCTATGACTTTTCTCTGTGGCCTGGCTTCCTCACATCATGGCTGCCCAGAGGAGTCGGACCTCTTACGTGTTGGCCTAGAGCTCCACAAGGCTTCTCTCCAGGAGAAGCAGGTAGAAATTGCATGGTCTATTCTGACCTAGCCTCACATAGCATCACTTCTGACTTGCACTCTGAGCCAAAGCAGTCACAAACCTGCCCGGATGCAGGGGGAGGAGGCAGAGACCCGAATTTTTGATTAAGGAAGTATCAGAAAATTCACGGACATGTTTCCCAACCTCCATAAACGTTAGGGCTGTTTCTAATGCTTTTAGGAAATGCAATTCTGTGGTGAGTGTCTTTGTGCAAAAATCTTTGCACATATCTCTGATTAGAAAATTTATCCTGTTACTTTTATCATTTTAAAGGAACACGAGGTGAAGCCAGTGGGTCAGTCAGGATTGTGTCAAGAGCTCTGGACCAGAGAGTCTCTACTGCCTCTATTTTCACATTTTTCATGTTTTCCTTATTTGCTTCCTGTTTGAAGTTCATGTGTCTTCCCACCCCAGCTTCCCAGAGTCCATGGTTCCCTCACGTCAAGACTCACTCATTCTTTCAGGAAGGCTTTTATGTTCCTTCATCCCTACCCCCATCTCTGAACTCCTGAGCGTCTTTTTTTTTTTTTGAAGTAAGCTTTATTTCAATTTCAAAAAATGAAATAACAGGCAAAAGGCAGCTTACGAATTATAGAAGCATTACTCTAAAATATTCTATCCAGGCACATTTATCTCAGTTAATCCTAAAAAAAACAAACTCAATTGTATGTTCAGAAAGATACATCAGCGAGCATGGATTGGTTCAATGACATGAAGGGAAAGAGAGTGAATGACAAGGAACTAGAGGGGAGGTCATTTAAGGGTGGGGGACAATTTAGCAAGTTTCTAGGGTCAGTAGATAAAGCCAGGAGATTGAAATAGAGAGATTAGGAAAGAATCAGAAAATGTTTGCGAGAGAAAGCTCTATCTAGCTGCTCTCTATCCATCCATGTACACATACCTGTATGTGTACAGAGGGAGAGAGAGAAAGACCGAGATTGAGAGTAAAAGCTTGAGAGAGGTTAGAGAGAAATACACAATATAAATAATCTCTCTGTTTATCCTCCTACCTACTGCCTATCCATAGAGGTAGACTGAGATCAGTCAAAAGGGAAGGGGAAAGAAGGACGGATCATTGATGGAAAGAGGTCCTGTAGGAAGAAGGAGAAAATGATTTGATCCAAAGAATGGGTGGAAGGGAGGAAGGTCAGGATGAGATGGAAGGGAAAGAAGTTGGAGTTCACATAGTTTCTCTGTGATGCTATGAAGTGTGTGAGGTGAAGGTGGAAAAGTGGGCTCGAAGAAAGAGGCAGAGATTTAACACATTTTCTTTAGGGATGAGAAGGTGGGAACGTGAGGTGCCAGGGACATGTAGCATGGAAGGCCTGGCAGAGGTTGTAAACCACACATTGGTAATGAGGCTAGTATGGATGATTTATTTTTGTCAGAAGCTCTTAGCCTGTGGGCAGAACAGGCAGACAAGGGTTGGGGTTAAGCCTGTGGGTGTGGGGAGAGCAGCAGGGTCCTGGTGAGAACTGGATTGGAGTAATTGCCCTTGGTGTCCACTCTATGTAGAGAAAAAGAAAATACTAAGATGAGACTGATAAAACCTGGGTGAGCATGGAGAAGACGAGGAGCCAGAGGTCTGAGAGAGGTGGGAGAGTACGTTTACTTTGATTACAGTAGATTAGGAAGTTCTGACTGGAGAGTGGGATCTCTGAGTTTGAGTCATTCATCCAAAAAACAGCTACTGAGCATTGGCCATGTCACATACTGTGGGAGACTCCAGGAACAAAGAAGAATTAAGACACGGTCCCTTTAAGGAAGTCACAGCCCAGATTTCAGAGGCGGAACATTTCCAGGTGACCCTCTCTGGAAATGGTTCACTGCAGTGGGTTGGAGGTGAAGGTCGTGGGAGCAAAAGGAAGCCAAGTAGCTGGTGGGCTAACTTGTTGCATGTGTCACCCTGAGGTGTTTTTCAGAGAAAAGAGGGGGTTCTCTCTGCTCATTCATTTGTCTGGGGCCTTGTGTGTCATCTTCATAGCCCATGAATGTGGGAGTTACTTTCCCATTTGAGCCTTCGCACCTCAGAGTCTGTGGCCACACTAGGGCCAGGCCGTGTGTGGTTTTCATTAGCATAGAGTGGAGGGCAAGTGGCCCTCAAAGACTTGCTTCTGTGCTTTGGTACATGGGCCTTTAAGTGCTGATCCAGTTCTTCAAGTTTCTTTTTTCTTTATTGTCCTTAATTTCTTCACCAATAAAATGGAGTTAGGAAGATGCCACAGACCCTGTGTGGAGCAGAGGCAGCTGGGATGTGTATCTATAAAGACATAAATGAACAAGGAGGATTGGGGAAGATGCAGGAGTCAACAGGATGCAGTGTTGATGAATGAATGAGTGTGTATCCGTGCCGTGGAAGCTCTGTGGCCGGTTTCATTCTTCCCACACACTCCTAAATGAAATTGACAACATAAAGGGGCTGTGTGGGGTCCAGGCCTTTAAAAGGCCCCTACTGGCTTCCCTTGCTGAGCTGAGCAGAAGCCAGGAGACTTCTGGATGGAAGATACAGCCTGTGGGAATCCACATATCAGCACTTGCATGTTTTTCATGTCCACACAGAGCTGCGTGAGGCTTCATTCCATGGCCCATCTGGCTATTGCTATCTGGAAACAGAATTCCCAGCCTTCCTGTTCCAGAGAGGCTGCTGGCCTGCAGACTTCACTGATGAGGGACTACACTGCACATCCCACTTCAGCTGCTTTGTGGGGTTTGGCTGGCAGGAAGGAAGAGGAAGCATGTGTCTTTGATCTCTTCTCTGTCTCTTCCCTTCTGCCTTGGAGGTTGGTTTCTCTGGCCATCTGCTACAATTTCCAGATTAAACCCTGGCAATGGGCTCACCATCAGGGTGTCATCTTCTCAGGGGTTGTGATCCCATCTCTCCGTGGATCCAGACAAAACACCACCAAGGGCTTTTCTGTTGGGTCCATGATGACATCAGCTCAAAGGCAGGATGTCATCTCCCAGGCATGTGATAGTTCTTTGATTGTTATGCCATTTGTCTTTTCTTTCAGAGCCTGAGAAGCCAACTGGGGCCAACCAGGTTTCAGAGCCTCTGCTGCCTGATGCCCATCTGGTACCCATCCCAAGGCCATCAGGGATGAGCTGTTTCTACCAGATGCTTCTCTGCTCCTGACAGCACACCTCTCCCCAGGTAGCTAAAGCTGTTATGACATTACCACCCCCTGAGAAATATGTAATGAGACAGTCACCTGAAGAGGGGCCTTCATACAGGGGAGGCCCACTGCTGCTACAGAAATAAAAGATGAAATGTACTAACGCCGGGTACATTTCATTTTGCACTTTGGTATTCAGAAGTTATGCTCATTGTAAATGGGTGGATTCAAGGCTCCAAAAAGTATGAATTTACGGGACTGGGGACAGAGTAACCTCTAAAATGGTAGCTAGTGAAAATAACATTTGATGCATGCATTTAGCCATTCAGTCTAAGGCACAGTGCTCAGAAGACACGAAATCAGTGTGTGCACAGGAAGATAAGGCTCGGGGATGTAAATGATGGAAAGAAGCCTTCTCCCCTCAGTTGTGCTGTGTTTTTTTGGTAATTAGGTGCAGGAGCTTTGGGTCACCAATGAAGGAAAGCTGTTGGAGATTAAGGCTTTTTAAAATGGGTTGGTGATGTCCAAAGACAGTGTTCTGAGAGTGTTCTCTAGAAATGATTTTTCCGCAAATGATGTGAGGTTAATCCAATGGGTTATCACTGGGAGAACGCCCTAGATAACAAGGGCTTCGTTGGAATCCTGTCCTTGCCAACATAGTCCCCAGGGTGGGCTTGACTAGAGGAGGATTTAATCTAGACTTGTGCTTGGTGGCTCTCCAGGTATGAATGAACTGATGTTGGCTGATAGTGATGTGCTCCATTCTCCAAGAGCCTGGTCACTTCTGGTCAGTCTGAACATTAGGTCACTGATTCTGGGCTTGGACCCATGGTGCTCTGCTCCAAGCTGCTGGGAGTTGCAAGCAGCCCCTCTCTTTGACACCTTTTTGATTGTGTTGGTGATGCACATGAGATGCATAAGTACTGAGAATGGCTGAGGCTGCTCAGTGAAGTTGTGATGTTTATTCTAGAACAGGGTTTCTCACCCTTGGCACTATTAACATTTTGGACTGGATGACTCTTTATTGTGGAGGGCTGTCCTTCACATTGTAAGATGTTTAGTGGCATCCCAGGTCCTTAGCCACTAGATGCCATTAGAAACCCCATCACTGCAGTTGTGATCACCAAAAATGTCTCCAGATATTACCAAATGTCCCCTAGAGGAGGCAGAATTTCCCTGAGTTGAAAACCACTGGATCGAGCCAGTAATGAGGAGCTACCTTGAGAACACAGAATTGCACTTGTGAGTTCTGTGCTTCCTAAGAGCTTCATACCCCTTAACTTTACGTTGGTTGAAGAAGGTGTTTTAATTGCAAGGTGAACTGCCAGTAGTTCATTAGACACTGAAGAGTGTCCAGAGCTACCTTCAGCTGGTCCATCCTAGTCAAAGGAGGGTTCAGGAAGAGGGACTTGAAAACAGAGTTTGACTTGGGGCCCATCACTTCTCTCCCTTTTGCAGACCCTGCTTCATTGGCAGCTGCTCTGAACAGAGTGCCCTCTGCAGAGCCCTGCCCTCTGGCTTGTGTCCTCACTTTCAAAGTAGTCTGTAGCTGCTCAGAGAATTGAGCTCTATGGCAGGGTCAGCGAGGAGCAGCCTCCTACCCCAGATCAGATTTGGAAAGATCGCACTCAGTGAAACTCCCCTGGGGCCTGGGCGCCAGGAGGCGAGCACAAAGGTCTTGTAGAGCAGCATGTCTCAGACTCTACCGGGGATCTTTAAAATGCGGATTTTAATTCCTTAGGTCTGGGGTGGTGCCTAAGGTGATGCTTATGAACAAGCCCCCACATAAAGTTGATGCAGCAGATCCTTGGCCCATACTTTGAATAGTAAAGATCTGGGCCAGGGGTCTGCAAACTACTTCCCATGGACCAAATGTGGCCTGCTGCCTGCTTTTGTAAAATAAAGTTTTATCAGAACAGAGGCATGCTTATTCCTTTTATGTGTTGCTTACAACTGCTTTTACACTACAATGGCTGAGTTGAGTCATTGCAGCAGATACCATATGGCCTGGAAACCCAAAATTATCTACCTTCTGGCCCTTTTTAGACAGAGTTTGCCAACCCCCGATCTAGGCCAACACCTGCCCTGTGGACCAGGAGGTTCTTCCTGGTTGACCCGGGTCATTCTTTTTTTTTTTTTTTGGCAGTGCCTATATTTTTAAAGGAGCTTTAGATTACATAAATGTTACATTGAGAATATAGAGATATTCCCATATACCCCACCACTCCCCTTCCCACACTTTTGCCCGTTAAGGACGTCTTTCATTAGTGTGGTATATTTGTTACAATCGATCAACACATATTGAAGCATTGCCACTAAGCATGGTCTATAGTTTACATTATGGTTTACACTTTGCACTGTCCAATTTTACACATTTTGACAAAATGTGTAATGGCCTGTATATGTCACTGCAATATCAAGCAGAATGGTTCCAATGTCTGGTTCGTTCTTTAGGATGGGCCAGCCAGAGGTTGTCTTTCTCCAGCCTTGGCCCACCTTACTTCTCCCTCTTCCTCTTGTCTCTGGCATCTGTAACCCTCGAGCCGGGATCCTGTTGGGATCTACCACAGTAACAGCTGTCTTTTTGGTTACAACTGATTCCATCCACCATGTGTTGTCGCAGCTCTCCAGTCCCTTTAAGTGTGGCCTGTGACCCACTTCAGAATCCACGTTTCCTCCCCAGTGACTGGAGCCCTCTGCTTCTCTAGCTTCCCTCCAGCCTGCCACACCTCCACCCTGACTCAGTTCTCCACTCTTACGGATTAAATCAGGTCCCCCACAATCCCATGCTCAGGGCCCAGTCCCCAGTCCTGTGGTTGTAAATAGAATCGTTGAAGATGGCATTCGTTCAGGTGAGACCAGACTGAATTCGTATGGGCCTTATTCCACCATGACTGGTGTCCTTATCAGCAGAGGAAATTTGGACACAGGAATAGGAGATGGAGAAAGATTGCTGTGGGACAGAGGCAGGGAGTGAGTTATGGGTGGCCAGCAAGCCTCCAGCAGAATGTTGCAAACTTTGGAGAAAGCATGATCCTGTCCACACCTTGATTTTGGACTTCTCACCTCCAAAACTATGAGACCATAAATTCCTATTGAATAAGCCTACTAGATGGTAAGACTCGGCAGCTGGGGAGAGAACGGGCTCCCCCAACCTGAAGCTGAGCCGCTGAACACTGAGATCCCACGGTTCCTGTTCTGACCAGGGTGGGACAGATCTGTCCGTGGGTGGTCTGTGGGTAGTGTGTGTGTGCAATGGGTCCTTCTGGTCACAGGTGGGGGCATGGAGCTGGGCGCAGGGGACAGGCTTGGCTCCCAAGTTCTGGTGGGCCCTTTGGAAGTGCAGCTGCCTTGGCCGTTCTGGAATAACCAGCTCTGACCCATTGCCAAGGATTTGCGTTTGGGGCAAGATGAGGCAAACTGATCAAGGAGTGCTGTTGGGGCAGGCTCCCGGGGAGCAGGGCCAGGATAAAGGTGGGCTTTGGCTCTGGTTAAAATGCAGTGATGAAGGGGATTATGATTTGAATTTGAAGGGCTCTGCCTCAAAGGGGAGACAGGGAAAATGAAATGAAGAGAGGTAATGGGGAAGTGTTAAAATGAGCCCTGAAACCCAGCAGAATACATGGCCAACTCCTGCTCTCCAGTTCTTTGAGCTTGCCCTGGACAACTAATAAATCGATGATGATGGTCCAGTCCCATCCCCAAAACAAGGGTTATTTTCAACTGCAAGCAAAATACTTCCTTTCCTCTGCCCCATTATATCTGTGCCCCTTCTCAGCCTGAAGCAGCCAGAGTGGACATCATCCCAAATCCCTCAAGACTGAGGAATGAACAAAAATAAGGGGGAGAGTAACCATAGACCAGAACAGATTTTTTTGTTATTGTAGTTATCATCTCATGTTAATAGAGTAACTTGTAGCATTGATACAAAAAATAAAAATTTTAAAACAATTTTCAAAAAAAAAAAAAAGGGAAGTTGGGAGGAGATGGGGAGGAAAACGGAGACGTAAGGAGTTGCTGCTTCCCTTAAAGCCACGGTTCTCACTTGAGCAATGAGGCCAAGACCTCAAATCTTTGCAGGTGCTGCCTGGGAAAGCTGGCTAGCGTTTCTGAGGCTGGCTCTTTGTTCTTGAGCCCAGGCTACCTGGAACACGGACAACCTCAGGGAAGCAGATGTGTTCTCACCAGTACTTCGTGTTCCCCAACAGAAGAGAAGAGAAAGGTGGCCACCTCCGTCCAGCAGAAGCCCTACCTGAGGCCTCCCCTGGATGCCACCCGAGGCTGCCCTTCCGCCCCGGCACGGAGACAGTAACTGGACGTGTGGCGATGGCTTTACTCAGCAACATCCTAGCGGCCTATTTCTTTGTCTCAGGTGGGTGTCCTGTCTCGGCCAGGGCTGGGTCCAGGGCTGTCTCCTGGGTGGCCACCTCTGGCTTTATCCTGAGAAGAGAAACGCCATGGAACCAGGGCAGAGGGCCTCTGCTGTGCTGAGTTTTGAGATGAAAGGTCTTCTGGCTCGGTAGCTAAGCTTGGCATTCTCTAATTTGGCAAATGCGGGTTCTCTTCTAAGAGCTTTATCCTGCTGAAAATGTCAGGTTTCCTTTCAGCTCAAGTAAGTGAATGAAGAAGCCTGGGGCCACTGTTGGCTTCTGTCATTGTGTGTTTACTCTGATGTGGGCAGGGGACAATGGGGTATCTTCAGCATGGTTATTTCTATACAGTGGTTCTCAACCCTACCTGTGATGCCTGTGTGTGTGTGTGTGTGTGTGTGTGTGTGTGTGATCAATAACCTTTTGGGAGAGATGGAGACAGAAGGTATGTGTAACCCAGGAAAGCTCCCCAGGTGAGTCTGATATTTGCCCTTCTCTGGTTCAAAGTTTTACTATTGTAGGAAGATGGCTGAGTTTCTCCCTAAGATGATTTCTTGAGAACAGATGTTGTTCGTATAAAAGGAGCCATTTTAAACATACATGAAAATGTTCAGTGGTTTGAATGACCAAACTGTTCTTCTGCTGCTGAGTGGATTGAGTGGGTTTGGGTGTTTTGTTTTGTTTATTTTTGGATAGTGTGATTTTATTTAGTTTTCTTTTTCCTATGTCTCCAGACATTGAATGAAAAGGAAGGGATAGGACTGAGATTCTGATTAGACTTCCTTTGGGAAAGGACTAGTTTTGCTTTCTAATTCTCCAGCCAGGGTCGATGGGTGGTGACGAAGAGTCCAAATGCAAAACCTGACATTTCCATCCACAATGGCATATCTGAGCCAAGATTGAGGGTAAAGGACACTCATGGCTTCTCTCTGCGAGAGGATCTTGGCTAAAGTGCCGTGTGATTTCAGAAAGACCTTTTTAGGGCTTACCTGGATGGGCTCCTCTGTGATGTGGTAAGGTGGCATGTTGCCGCATGTGCCTCAAGTCCAAGGTTCTGCCTTCTCAGATCAGCTGAGGTCCCCATTGTTGGCCAACCCCTCCCCCGCCCCCTTAAGGAATTTCAGTACCTGGAGCCTCCTTCCCTGGGCACTCCTTCCCTGGAATCTCAGCATTGCTGTTTCATTGGGACTGTATGGGGGGAGAAAGGGCACTGGAGCTGGCAAAGAGACATTGAAACCCTAGCAGCTTGTTTCACAAGTGATTGAATGAGGATACCTTCATTGCTATAATCCGAGATATGAAGCTGGGGGCAGGGATGGTCTGTGGTTTCCAAGGCCTCAAAGAACACCTGCAAATAAGCTGTTGTAAGAACACATCTCTGGTAAAAGCAAACAGGGCACTGGACTTTGGTTCTGTCCTGGGCACAGGAGGTGCCTGGCAGTTGTCCATTTCGGCCAGCATGACCCTGGGTTGTGACCATTGGACGTGGTAATTCATTGAAATGGTTGATATTTACCATGTGTCTTGTGATCTTGTCAAGGCTAAAAGGGTACAGGGACACGTTTGTCTCTCTCCTCCAACCTCCCTCCCTTCCACCCAATACCCTGGAAAGTACTGCTTGGGATGCAGGAACACGGTGCTTCTTTTAAATAAGTATCGGCAGAGACAGAAAGAGAATGCAAAGAAATGGAAAGCAGAGAAGCTAAAATAAAATGTGCTAGAGCCAGCAAATGGACTTGACAGCTGAAAATTGAATCTGAAGTGCGGAACACTCCCTGATTGTAAAGGAAATGAATAACACTTAAATATATGAAGGTGAATATAACATACAGATAGACGTTGTGTTTAAGGAAGAAAACAGAATAAATGTGTCAGAAGTAATAATAAAAAGTACGATAAAAGAAAGTTGTGGGAAATATCTTAATCTTGTAGTACTCTCGTTCTATTGTATCTTCTGGTCTTCAATTACATAGTGACCCCCACTACTCCTATTTTTCTTCAAGCAGGTTTCTCTTGTCCTATCCATGGAGTCCATCATTTTAGCAACACACTTGCTAATCCACACATCGCACTTATTCCTTTATCCTGCTTCTGATTAACCGACCAGATGAAACCCTCACTCCAGGTGAATACTATGCTCTCTCTTTTCTCCTTCTGTACCCAAGCTACCAAGAGCCCCTACAAGTTTGCAGATTGAAGCCACTACAAATTATTGATCTCCAGCCTCAGCTGAGCCTTTCACATAGTGCTCCAGTCTTTTTATCTGCTGCTAGATACATCTCACTCCTATTCTTCACAACAGCCCTTTCAAATGCTGATTATTCCATAATTTTAAATTTCTGTTTATTAGAATGCATCCTAAAAGTAAATGACAAATGACAAAGAAAAAATACATGGCAGGATTAAGGTTTATAACATATAAAGAGCTGTTCTAAATCAATAAAAGTGTCCCCTAAGAAAAGTGGATAAAGGACAAGAATCGGCAGTAGGCAAAAGAAAAATGCAAATAGCCAATAAAACATGAACAGCTGAAATGATAGTAATTAAACAAATGCAAAATGAAAACAACAATGAAATTATTTTATGAAATTCTCAAAGGTTTGAATGATTAAATATATACCTTCAGTTTTGGAGAAAGTGTAGGGTGATGATGGGATTATAAATTGCTACAACCTCTCTAGAGAATGATTTGGCAACATCTATCAAAAGCCTTAAAAACATATTTACTGCTTAGCCAGCAATTCTATAGGAATGTGGGCAAAAATTTGCTATGAGGGCAGTTCATCTCAGAACTATTTATAATTGCAAAAAATTAGAAAAAGTGGGTGAATATTAATTGAAATAGATGTTCCTGATGGACTGTTAAGCAAATAAAGCCTGTTACCACATAGCCTGGGCATAATACTCCCATTTATGTGTCTATTCATATGTATACGTAAGCACGTTTTACTGCAGATTCTATCTGGTTGCTGGGATTGTAGGTGTGCGTGTCAGTATACTTTTAGTTTTCTTTCACTTAGCTGTGTTTTTAAGTATTCTAGAATTTATTTGTATTGCTTTTGTTATTTTATTGAGATTTTAAAATTTGAATTATATCATGCATTCATTTAAAAATTACCACTTCCCTGCATTTTTCAGACTTCCAGAGCTATGTAGCTAACTGTCCTGGACATTACTACTTGGCTGTTCCATAAGCATTTCAAATTCAACTTGTCCTAAAAGAGGGAATATTGTCCTTCTCATCCAAGATGCTTCTTTTTTGTGGGCCTTCTAGGTCATCACCCATGCCAGAAATATGTTTTGTGACCATTGACACATCTTCTCCCTCACTGCCCATATCCACTTGGTTAGGGTCAGCCCATTCTCCCTCTCTCAGATGTCTCTCAGATGTCTCTCAAATGTGTTTCTTCTTTGTTCCCACCAACCTTGACTTGAGTCAAGCTGTCATCATGTCTTTACTTGCATTGCCATCATGGCATTTTCCATGGTCGTCTTTCCCAATTCCATTCTTGCTTCTCAGTCTGCTTGGTGTAGCAAAATGATCTTTCCAAAATGCAGGTGCGATGGTGCAATTCTTTTTATTTTTTGGAATCTCTCAGTGGCTCTTCATTATCTTTGGGGATAAAATCTAAACACTTTTATACAGTCTAACAGTTAGGATGGTTTTTGGTTGAAAATAATAGAAAACCTCAACATAGGAGCCTGTATTAGTCAGCCAAAGGGGTGCTAATGTGAAATACCAAAAATGGGTTGGTCTTTATAAAGGGTATTTATTTGGGGTAGATGTCCACAGATACCAGGCCATAAAGCGTTAAGTTTCTTCTCACCAAAGTCCATTGCCACGTGTTGGAGCTAGACAGCTGCTGATATTTGCCAGGGTTCAGGCTTCTTGGGTTCCTCTCTTCCCAGGGCTGGGTTTCTCTCTGGGCTTAGCTCCTCTGGTTCCTCCACAAGGTCAGCTGTAGACTATCAGGTGAACGGCTCACTTCTCTTCTCCTGGGGCCTTCTCTCCAACATCAAACTCCAACATCAAACTCCAACATCAAACTCCAACATCAAAACTGCTTCTCAAAAAACTGCTGCAACTCTGTTCTTTGTGATGCTTTTTATATTTTCTTCCCCTTCTCACCAAGGGGTGGGTCTCAATACCCTACTGACGTGGCCCAGTCAACACCCTAATCATAACTTAATCATGCCCAGATTAACAGATCAGTTTACAAGCATGATCCAATTATATTTTTGGAATTCATAATTACATCAAATTGCCCAATGGCTACAGAGCCTAAGTAAATATTTTCCTCACATAAGAAGTCTGGAGGAATGGATGTGGCTCAAGCGACTGAGCACCTGCTTCCCCACGTGGGTGGTCCTGGGTTTGGTTCCTTGTGCTTCCTTAAAACAAACAAACAAACAAGTAAACCAAAAAAACCAACTCAGGCAAGCCGATGTGGCTCAGTGGTTGAGTGCCAGCTTCCCACATAAGAGGTCTCAGGTTCAATCCCCAGCCCCCGGTACCTCAAAAAAAACAAACAAACAAAAAAAAAACTGGAGGAAGGTGGTTGCTAGGATTGGTCCATTGGCTCAAAAACGTGGGAGCCAATGTCTCTGTGATTCTTGAGGTGTTGCTCAAGTCATCTTATGGCTGCAAAATAGCTCTTGCTGCTCATGCCTTCATTCAAGATAAAAAGAAGGCAGAAAAGGGATGCAGGTTCCAGCAGACCTCCTCTTGTATTTCATTGATGTGTTACATGACCATCTCTAGCTGCAAGGGAGGCTGGGAAAGTGAGAAATTTAGCTTTTTCAACCTCTAGACCAATGGTTCTCAACTTTTGGTGATTTTACCCTACAGGGGACTTCTGGCAATGCTGGAGATACTTCTGGTTTTCACAAGTGGGGAGACGGCTACTATCCTCTAATGGGTGGAGGCCAGGGATGCTGTTGAACATCCTACATGCACAGGACAGCCCTCCACAACAAAGAATTATCTGAGCCAAGATACCAGTAGTGCCAGGGTTAGAGAACCAGCTCTAGAATAGAGGCAAGCAAGAGAGAAGGGACTGGAGAATGGTTTGGAGCAGGCCAATTTGTAGTTTCCTATGTGGCTTTCCAGGACGTTTAGTGTCCGACTTGCACCTCTCCATGCTCTTATTTAGTCACAGCCCTTCTGACAAGACCTCTGCACCAGTAATTCTGTACCACTTGCCAGGGTTTCTCCCACCACTCTGCTTTTGCACAAGTTGCTTCCTTTATTCTTTCCTCTGTCCTGGACCGGCTAACCGCCTCTCCGTCTTCAGAGCTCTCCCAGTGTCATGGTGTCCCTCACTCCCCCACCCTGGCTTAAGTGCCTGGCCAAGGTTCTCCCCACCCACATCTTTTGTTTCCCTCTTTCTCAGCTCTTAGGTTGGAGGAGTTAACATTTCCTGTTTTAGTTCTTTCCAAGTAACCCATGGGGACCATGATGTAATAACTTTTGAGGAATATGATCTCATTAAGAATAATAACATCTTTAATAACCTCTAACGGAGTTGTTAGAAATATGAAATGGAATGATTTTTTAGAAAAAAAACAATGTTTTGAGTCAGTAATACATTCACCCCGCTCTCTCCCTCAGCTTTTCCTCAAAAGGCACCTCTTTGGTGAGGTCCAGTCTGCCCCCCGCCCCCCCATCTATACCTACCACCACATCTGGCACCTCAGATCCTCCTCCCTGTTTTTCCTGTTTTCTCCTCTTATCTTGTATCAATCTAATATTACGTATTATATATATGTATTGTTCATTATCTATCTCCACTAGAATGTAAGCACTGAGGAGCACAGATATTTGTTTTCTGTTTTCTTGTGTGTATGTGTGTGTGTTTTTAGAGATTTATTTATTTATTTACTTTTATCCATCCCCTCCCCCACATTTTAGCTGTTTTGGTGTCCATTCACTGGGTAATTCTCTGTGTCTGTTTCCTGCCCTTTCTTCTCATCTGTCTCCTCCTATCTTCACTGAGATCTGATCCTGGGAACCTCCAATGTGGGAGAGAGGTGTTCTGCCACCTGTGTCACCTCAGTTCCTGGTTTTACGGCACCTCTCGTCTTGGCTCTCTCTTGTGTCACTCTGCTGTTACGTCATCATCTTGCTGTGTGGCTCGGCGGGGCCTGGCGGCGCACCCGCACACAGGGCCTGGTGGCCCATGCACCTTCTATATTTTTCTTAATTTTTACTGGGAGGTCCCAGGGATCGAACACAGGTCCCTCCATATGGGAGACAGATGCCAAACCATTTGAGCCACTTCCGCCCCCCTTGTGTGTGCTTTTAACTGCTGTGTCCTCACCACCTAGAAGAGGGGTTGGAACCTAGTACATGCTTAATAAATCAATGAATGAGTATGGTTCAATAATCAAACCATATAAAAAGTCATACAGTGAAAAGTCTTGCCCCAGTCCTGTTCCCCTCCATCCAGTTCCCAAGTGTGACAGTTTGAGATTATTTTATGAATTCCAAAAAGAAAAAAGATTATGTTTGTAAACTAACCTCTGGTTATAATACCTTTTGATTATATTGGATTCAGCTGAGGGGCCCTTGTTTAAATTACCTGTTAGGATTGCTTTGAGGGCTTTCTTTGATTCCACCATGTCAGTAGGATGTGACTCAAGTTGAGTCCCCACCCCCTTGGTGGGTCTGATATAAAATGGAAACTCCCTGTAAGAGAGAGAGCCCTGTCATTTTTGATCCTGAGGCCCCAGGGAGAGATGAGCCATTCACCTGATAGTTTACAGCTGACCTTGGGAAGAGAACAGAACAGCTGAGAAGGCCCAGAAAGAAACGAGCCCAATGCCAGGAGAGAGAGGAAGCCCTGAGAGACAAGCCCTGTGCCAGGCTGCAGCTGAGAGAGAGGATGCCAGAGGGGAAGGCTGAACCCTTGCAGAGATCAGTGACCATCTTGCTTCAACACGTGGCAGCTGACTTTGGTGAGAAAGCAGCCTTGAGTTGGACTCTTTAGGGCCTTGTAACTGTAAGCTTTTACCCCAAATAAGTACCCTTTATAAAAGCCAACAGATTTCTGGCACTTTGCATCGGCACCCATTTGGCTGACAAATACACCAAGCCTGACCCATCGCCAGGCTTCTAGCCCTCCTTGTGGAATTCTTTATGTGCATGTAAGAAAATGTGAAGAGAGAATCTCATCCTCCCCACTTTGAAACATAACTTGCATATTATATGTACTGTTTTGTCATGTATCATGGAGATACTTCCTATCAGTATATAGAGAGCTTCCTCATTTTTTTACACAACAGCATACCGTTCCACGATATGGATGTGCCATAGGTTAACCAGTCCTCTATTGGGCACCATTTGGAATGCTTTCAATCTTTTCACACAGAGCAACAAACAGCTTCAGTAAATGACCTTGAGCTGCATCATTCCCTACACGTTCAAGTGTGTTTGTAGAATAAATTCCCCCAAAGTGGGATTGGTGGGTCAAAGTATATGTGAATTATTAACTAAGATAAATATTACCACGTTTCCATTTAAGGGGCTTTTACCACTTTACACTGTATGAGATGTATGAGAAGCTCCTGCAAGTGTTTTTAAATGTTTGGATTTTTGACAATCTGATAGGTGGAGAATGATATCTCAGTGTCACTTAATTTCTGTTTCTCTAGGCCAGGAGTTCTTAGCAAGGGGTCCGTGAGCTTGAATTGAAATAAAAAAAAAAAAACATTATTCTTGTGGGGACGTGTTGGTGCGGGTGTGATATATTTATTAAATAATACACAGTATAATATGGACTTAGTAAGGGGTCCATGGTTTTCACCTGACTGGTAAAGGGGTCCATGGGACAAAAAAGGTTAGGAAGCCCTGCTCTAGGCCACAGATCAGCAAACTTTTTCTGTAAAAGATCAGATAGTAGATATTTTTGGCTTTGTGGGATGTACACTGTCACCACTATTTAACTCTGCTGTTTTAGTGTGAAAGCTGTCATAGACAATCCATAAATAAATGTGTGTTGCTGTAGTCCCATAAAATGTTATTTACAAAAACAGACGGCTGGCCAGATTTGGCCCATAGGCCATCATTTGTTAACTTGTGCCTTTGGTGAGCATCGTTTCACATATTTAAGATCCATTTGTGCTTCTTTTTCTTGAACCGTTCATATCTTTTGTCCGTTTTCTTAATTTGTTTGTTGGCCTTTTTCTTAATGACTTCTAGGTGCTCTTTATTTATTTAGTAGCCCTTTGACTCTGTTAAATATTACAGGTGTTTGTCCTAATTTGTCATTTTTCTTTTGACTTTGCTTACAGTATTTTTTTTTTTTGCATTGCAGAAGTTTTGGGGCTCATTCATTTTCTTCATTTAACCAAAATCCCTTGAATTTAACCAAAATCCCTTGAATGTATAAGTGCATGTCAAGTACCTCCGAGCTAACCGAATAATACTTAGCTGCAACCTGAATCGCTTTTCCTCTGTGCTTGGCCTGGGGGAGGTGCTCTCTAAGCAGTGAGTGAGTCTAGCCCCACCACAACCCAATCAGTGATGGTCACAAGTCTGGGGATTTGAGAAAGTATTGTAGTTTTCTGTTTTTTTGTAATTCCTCTTTATATTGCAAATCTCTTGAAAGATGAGGACCTTTGTGTCTCTAGCACTTAGGCAATGCCCAAGGCATTTCCTCTCAGTAAATTTTTATGGGGTAAAGTCACCATTTATTCACCAGTAAAATTTGTAAAATTTTAGCAGTTGGAATATTTCCTGTTGGAGAAGGTTTGTTGAAAATGGTACTTTCACACACTGCTCATGGCAAGATAAATTAATGTGATGCTTTTGAAAAGCCACTAGGTAATGTTTCTTAAGTGTTATAAAATAGTGCATAGAGATTCCTTCTCTGAGTATGCTTTGGAAGAAGAAGCCAAAAAAAAAAAAAGGAAGGCGTGCCTAGCACAAAGATATTCCTTTCAGCATTATTTTATTATCATTATTTTTCTGAGGTACTGGGGTCAGGAATTGAATCCGGGACCTCGTATATGGGAAGCCAGCACTCAACCACTGAGCCACATTGGCTCCCCTGAGTTGGTTTTTTTGTTTGTTTTGCTTGCTTTCTTGTTTGTTTTAGGAGGCAACGGGAATGAATCTGGGACCTCCCATGTTGGGAGCAGGCCCTCAACTGCTTGAGCCACATCTGCTCCCCACAGCATAATTTTTGGATTTTTTTTGGTATCATTTTTAAATTTATTTATTTATTTATTTACCAATTTTTTGAGGTACCGGGGCTGGGGTTTGAACCTGTGGGATGCCAGCGTTCAACCACTAAGTCACATTGGCTCTTCTGAGTTGGTCTTCTCATTTGTTATCTCGTTGTTTGCTTTCATTTTTAGGAGGCACTGGGGACTGAACTTGGGACCTCCCATGTGGGAAGCAGGTGCCCAACAACTTGAGCCACATCTGCTCCCCCCAGCATTATTTTTAATAAAAATGTTTTGCAACAACCCAAATATACAAAGGTAGGAAACCATTTTTGTAAACTGTGGCCCATTCACTGAATAGAATATTATGTAGCCATTGTGACAGCTGGGGAAACCATGTAGCAATACAGAAAAATATTGTACATTGTATGAAACATCTATTTGGAAAGAAATATATAAATTGTATATGTCCCCTGATTATAACTGAGTAAATATAAGGAAATACATATGTATGTAATTATATAAAGGAAAGAGAAAGAACAGAAGAAAGCTCACTGGACTAGCAGTGCTTGTTATGTTCAGGTTGTGAGATTATGATGTTTTTTATAATTTTTTCCATTCTCTTCATTCAAGGCTGTATGATGATACACTTACATATGTCCACATATGATAAATTTATGAACTGGCCTTTTAGGAATTGAGTATTCATGATTTAATTCAACAAATATTAATGAGATACTTACACTGAGCAAGGTGCTGGGTGGGATGCACTGGGAATCCAAAGCAAACCACAGGAATTCTGCCATCAGATGTGGAAAAGACAATAGTTTAAGAACTAACGATACCCCAACTTCATAAGGTCCTGCTGAGATTGGAAAGGCTAATCATATGCTTACTCCCTTCTAGAGTCAAGGAGCCAGAAAAGAATCAGGATACAGTATCAACACCAGCAATGGTAAAGCTAGATTAAAGAATGTTCCAAGGCCTTCCACCTAGCTCCGAGGCAGCTGTAGAACTTGCTTACCCCAGATTTTCAGAGACGTGTTAGTGGGAGTCTTCCCTTTCCTCTGGGGTGGAGCAGAATCCCATGAAGAGACAGCCCTATGGTGAGTCTTAGTTTGCCACAGGGCTGCCAATGCAAAGTACCAGAAATGGTTGGCTTTTATAACGGGGATTTTATTTAGGATAAAAGCTTATAGTTCCGAGACTGTGAAATGTCCAAGTCAAGGCACCACCAGAGATGCCTGCTCACTCTGTGTCTCTTCCTCTCTGTCTGTGTTAATATGAGGCCAAGTAAGAGGGTGAAACCCAACCTGTGTCATGCCTCACTGATGTAGTCCAATTGAAAGGGCCCCACACCCACAGGAATGGGTTAGTTCAAAAACATTATCTCTTTTTGGGATTCACCAAATTCAAACTGTCACACAGTCAGTGCCTTGGGAATCCAGAGAAAAGAGATTATACTGAGCACTCCCCCAATTCCACACAAACCCCATTATTGTCCTTAAAGCCTATTTTCAAAATAGCTTTATTTGCATGTTGTTTTCCATGCAAGGTCGTGGGGAAATTTGGGGTCAGGAAGAAAGCCCAGGCAGGGAAAGGTTACACCTTGCAGCAGACCTGGTCTGGGCGGACGTTGCTGTCCTCTCCTGCAGAGTCTCGGGGCTTGATCTGACCTCAGAGGGTGCAAATGAAATTAGCCGCAGCTCCTCATTGTAGGGCCTCTCCTGGCCATGAAAACAATGACCCTGCAGGAAACAAGATAGGGCAATACATTTATTTTTAATTATTAGGGGAAATCGACCCACAATAGTCCCCCGCCCTGTTTCCTGGGCAATTAACAGCTGTCTGTATTTGGTTGAGATCAGGTTGGGTCATTGGGCAAGAGGAAGTGACCCAGAGCAGAAGGTATCAGAGAAGAAGAAAAAAACCAACCGCCCCAGAGCTCTAGTTTTGATATTTGTGGAAGAATGAAGAGAAATGACATGAATTATTTCCATCATGAAAATCAGTCCTGAGTCACCTGCTTGGGACCCAGTGAGGCCCCCAAACCTCCCCTGCCCTCTCTGGTTGCTTTTACTGGGCTTCTCTGGGAGTATGTGATTTGGGGCTGCCTTTGGCAAAAGAGAGTGCTTTCTGATCTGGAAAGCAGGAGGGGGTGGACTAATTTAGAGGGAAAACAGTGGTTTCCAAACTATCTTTGCATTTAGGCCTATGTAATAGGTGGGGTGAGGGCGGGAGTGTGAAAACCAAAACAATTTGTTTGCCTACCTTTGGTATCAAGTATGATTTTCCACCCTGGTGCAAACATGGACTCAAGAGTCAGAGCTGCATTTGGAGCCCCATTTCAGCCTCACCTTAAAAAAGGGTAGAACTACTTACTTATCCTGGTGGTTTGTGGTAGTGGTGAAAGGTAGTCTATCTGACCAGCTTAAAGGAATTAGCCCAGATGCTGGCAGAGAGGCATTCACTAAATGATTGCTCATTCAATGTATCTTCT
>JAQZBX010023069.1:0-31116 GCA_029593785.1 Cabassous unicinctus | reverse complement strand
TATATAGAAAATGAATTTCTTTAGATCTTTGTAAGAATTTTAAAAAGTAAACTACAAGCAGGAAACTACTGCCTAAAAGATAGTTCAGGATCTTGATGACTCTTTAGCTAAAAACATAAAGTTTAACCGCAAGTCTAGCATATCTAATCTTAGACATCAGAGCAAGAACTACTATGCCGTAAGTTACTGTTCCTAAAAAGTTAACATCTTGTCACCATGGAACTGAAAGCACTAATCTCAAGTCTATATTACGTCTGCAACCTTGCATAACTTCAAAAGAGAATGCTTACGCTTGCCAAAAAATAAAATATAAATACTGTGCTTATCTTGCAATAAAGTCAGTCGTCAATTCTCACTTGGGTGTGCGACTCATCACTCTCGCCAACTCCCTTAACCACCTTCAGTCTGTTCCCTCATGCCTCGGCTGGACCGCGGCAGACAACTACAAGTGTTGGAGAGGATATGGAGAGATAGGAAGCCTTCTTCACTGTTGGTGGGAATGTAAAATGTTACAGCCACTGTAGAAGTTTGTATTATGGTTCCAAAGGCAGTTAGATATGACATGTGACCCATCACAGCCACTACTAGTTATATATGCAGAAAACTGAGAGCAGTTTTTCTGCTCTCATGAACAGACATCTGCACTATGATGTTCATAGTGACATTATTCACAATTGCTAAAAGATGGAAATAAACCTGGTGTCCATCAACTGAAGAATGGAGAAGAAAACTGTAGTATATATGCAGGATGAAATATTATTCAGCTATATGAAGAAATAAAGTCATGAAGCATATGTCAAAATGCATGGGCCTGGAGGACATTATGTTGAGTGAAGCAAACCAGGTACAAAAGGACAAATATTGTATGATTTTGCTATTATGAACTTGATAAAATCAACAAATTCATAGAGTTAATAGCTGGAATATAAGTCATCAGAGAATAGAATAGGGCTAGCAATGGAAAGTTAAGGTTTAATATGTGTAAAATTGGTAAATAATGTGTTTTTAAATATTTGGAAATGAATAGAAATGGTGAAAGCACATTATAGGTTTCTAGTTAGTAATACTAACCTATGTTTATGATAGTGGTTTGTTTTATAGGTTTTCTTTATTTTTGAATAACAGAAATGCTTTAATATTGATTGAAATGATGAATGCACAACTCTGTAATTGTAACAAATATCATTGATTGTACACTTTAGATAAGTTGCATGATTTATGAAAATACATTTAATAGGGTGGGTTGGGGTAAAAATTAACCAAATCTAAAATATAGACTATAGTTAGTAATAATACTTTGATTAGGCTCTTTCATAATTTATAACAAATTGTTCCACAACAATGTAAACTATTGATGGTGGGGTGATGAATGGGAGCTCTGTATGATGTTATGCATGTTTGTTTTGTAAACTCACAACTTTTACTATACCCTTAATATTTAAGTATGTTCATGTATGAATGATATACTTCAATAATTTTTTCAAAATAAAAAAAAAGTAGTGGGATCAGATTGAGAGCTCTGTCATCTGCCTGCCATTACCTAGGAGCAAAGTACCTGTAGGAGCCCATTTGTGAAGTGAGGAGGAAGTTCCAACTTCAATAATCAAACTCCTCTCTCCTTAGGTTGAGGCCAAATCTGTTTTGTTGCGCAAATAGCCTTGTTAGACCTTTGCGGATTCATTACTGAACTGCCAGGTAAGATCGCTCTGTTTTGTTTTATTGTTTCTGGCATAATGGGTAATAAACAGTCAACTGAAGCCTCCTTAGGGGAACTTCCTGTTCTAAGGGACATTTTTTATATGTATAAGAATTCTGGTGTCAACAGTTGCAACTATTTTGTAAATGGGTTAAGCTAACCTCTGAAAAACCTAACTTTTTAATGGCCACAATAGGACTGATTTGATCAAGCCAAACATAATTTTTTCAGGGAAAATTAACAACTGCAAATTTAAAACTAAGTTGCTGAATGGGATGAAATCCCATATGTATAATCTTTTAAGTCTTTATGTCAAATAAGAAATTGCAGTAAAGGGTGCACAATTGTGGTTCAGATAACTAAGTCTTATATTTCAGTGCTTCTGTGTTTCTGTGGTTTGTGTCAATCTGTTTATTTGATGTATATATTCCTACCTCCAGATGGTAATGCTAAATTAGCAAATGAAAATTCTTACGAGAACTCTAAGGTGTTTTATGGTGCATTGTCTAAAGTATTTTAAGTATTTGGAAAAATCTGCTGGTGTAAAACATGTTTTCATAGTTTCATTTGTATAGTTTCACTACATTATTTAAAAAAAAAACAAGAAATTTTAGTATAAAACTTCAAACCAGGGATAACAACACTAATTTTCTCTGTTCTGTTTCCATTTTAATTCTAATTGGTCCTGGATAGCCCCATTAATAAAATGGGACTGTTAATTTTAGAACTTTTGAACCAAATAACAGTATAAAAAGAAAAAAGAAAATAGAAAACCACTCACTGCTTTTGTCAGCCTGCAATAAAAACATTGTTTAGCCCTGATAGCAAGCCACCCCCATAACTTGCCTCCATAAAGCTGTTTCAGAAAGGTGTCCTTGTAAATGTTTTACAGTGAAATACTGATAAAATAGCAAACTGAAGAAAGCAATATTTCAAGTATGTTCTCTCTAAATTTAAGCAGATTTAAATGCTGTATAAATGATTATACAGTATTTATCAAATACTGATCAAATAGGCTAATGTTGCATCTTCTAAGTATTTAAAATGATGAAAAATTATATTTTCATTTAAACAAATTGCATAATTATTCTGACAAATTTGATTTTTTTAAAATTTTATAGAAACATGCATAAAATCATGCAGGGCTCCCACATATCACCTTACCACAAACACCTTGCGTTGCTGTGAAACATTTGTTACAAATTATGAAAGAATATCATCAAAATATTACTGCTATTGTCCATATCTTACATTTGGTATATTTTTCCCCCAATTCACCCTATTATTATTATTTTTTATTATATTTTTATTACAGAAGTTGTGAACTTACAAAACAACCATGCACAAGTGTAGAATTCCGATACCACATCTCTTCACCAATACACCACACTGGGGTGGAATATTTCTTATAGATTATGTGATAGTACCATCAGACTCTTACCACCAACCATGGCTGATAGTGTACTGCATTGGTAATAGGGGGTATGCAAAAAGCCTGATGAGTTTGATTTTTATGATAATTGTATGCTTTAAAATGTTTGGAGATAATTCAAAAATCATTTCAAAATGGTAAGTATGCATGATATCTATAACGTGTTTTATTGTTATTAAGGAACAAGAAAGTAATTTTGTCCTAACATAAAATAACGGGCAATTAAGAAAGTGGAAAATGTGGGGTGAAACGTGAATGAATAGAAAAGGTGCAGAAAGCTTGCCAAAAGGATTTTTTGTCAAAGTTGGGTAAAATTTAATGGGTCTATCTATAAAGTTGTTTTAAAAGGCTTAGTATAAAATTTATACTTATGCAAAATAAAATTTGATTCTCTCTCTGTTAAACTGACAGTTTCTTAAATCATTGGTCTGTTTTCAGTGAAAGGTTATAAAGTAGTTTTCTGCTGAATAATCAGTATAAAAGATTAAAAGCCTGTGTTTTATCAAAACACCTTCTTGTACTTTAGGTTAAATTTCTTGTTTATGAAAAACAAGTCTTCTCACTTTTAAAAGAAAATAATGTTCAAAACTAACAACTTTGACATTTTACTTTCTCAATGTCAAACCCTAAAAAATATCTTTTTATTTCAAACTATTGCAAAAGATTTGGTCTTTTCCCTTGTAAAAAGTGAAGTGCCAAATTATTTAAGTTCATTTGATATAAGTTCCTTGGGAAATGTTTAGAAAGTGTTATGAAAATTAAAAGAGATTTTCCAAACTTCTGTTTATTAAATTTCTGTGGTTAAAATGTTCATATAAATATTTACAGATTATATAAAATTCCTCAAGATTTGACAATGTTTTCTGCAGAGTATTAGATAACAGTATAATGTTGTTATTCATGGTTTTAGTTATTTTAAAGATGTTATAAATCAAAAAAGCAACAAACTTACATCATAAGTTACATTGTTTTGCTCTGATGCCTCTCTAAAAGTGTATACAGTCTATTACCAACCAAAACTTGATCTTCAGGAAAAAAGAACTTTGAAAGTAAGTTCTGTAAATTATATTCTACCTGTGACATAATGTAACCCTAGCAAAAAATGCAAAGGATAAACAAGACAATCTTCTGCTATGGTCTATAGTTAACAAGCTCAATATAAGTTAACTATCAAATGTTTTTATTTCTATAAATAGCTTCACTTAGAAAGTGCCTGTAAGGAATTGAAAGCCTAGATTGTAAACTCCTGCAATTGTCACATTTGTTTCTGAGATTTACTTGTTGTTTTTTCCTAAATGCTAATGTACTTTTCTCTTTAGGTTCATCCTGATAACTCCCTGGAAACTTAGATATCTCTGTGACACCTGAAACTCAGAGTTATAGTTCTCTAGCTCCCAAAAAACTGAAGAAGCTGCATTAATTCTAAAATGATAACTCCATACAGCCAATGTTTAAGAAACTAAAGAAGGTATACTTCAACTAGAAATGTGAATGAGAATGATCTAGTTAAGACTAAAATAAATCAGAATACAAGGTAAATAGTGATATTGCCTGTATTTTTAAATTTTAATTTCTGTGTGAAACCATTAAGGAGAGATTTGTCCAAGATTTTAAACTTTCTGTAGCACAAGATCTGATTTAATCTGTCTAATCTGTTTATATGAACCACCTAACTCAGCTTCACATAGGATGGAATCCAAATTATAAAATAAGATCTTAATATTCTATACATGTTCATTAATACCTTGATGAATTTCAAAATTTTGGGCATAAAATGAAAAAAAACATTTGTAAAGTCCCATGAAGGACTAAGGTAAAAGCATAAAACTATAAAATTCCCCACGTGGGGAATTCCTGCCATTCTCTCAAGCAATAGAATCTACCAGTTTATGTAAAGTATAATAAAAGAACTTTACAAGTTTTATAAACCTTGTTTCTATATTGACAAAACCAACCCTAATTATAATTAAGCCCTAAGATTCATCCTCAGAAAAACCTCCTTGTTGCTCAATGTGGCCTCTCTAAGTCAAACTCTGCCATTAAACTTACTAACTTCCCCTCTATATGAGACAAAACTTCCAGGAATGAGCCTTCCTAATTCCAAGGGATTAGAACCAAATATTTATCAATAATACTTCTGGAGAAGAATCCTAGCCAGGTGAATAGGGGAAATATTAAAATGAAATAATGTTACTATGGCTAAGAGATTTCAAATATAATCCAGAAGTCATTCTGGAAGTTACTCTTATGCAAGTATCAAATTACACAAATTGCCACAAGATGCAAAGCTTCAAGGAAAATTGCTAACTTATCCCAAGGATTAGATCTTGGTTCCATTCCATATTACAATTAAGTCTAATTGTATTATTGTAGATAATTATAAACATGGTTTAATATCGAGGAGGAGGAATGGTTTTTGGCATTATGTATCCAATAAATCATCCAACTTATTAAAACTATTAAGAAACCTAGAAAATATTTAATTTGTTAGAATTTAATATAAGAAGGTACTGGTTATTCAGGTGTTGTTATAATATCCTGAATTACTCTCTGAACATTTTTGATATTCATTACAAAATGTTTTAGCAATTCATATTGATTTTTAAACTGACTGAACTTTTATGTTGTCTTTTTATTATATTATTAATAGAATCTAATGAAATAAGTAGTAAAATGCATCTTTTCATGGATTGATGTAAAATAATCCCAGACAAAAACAACAATAAGAACAAAAAAGCAGGAGTTGTAGCATCTCATTAAAGCAATGCACAGATCACACACCCTTCCTGGCCAAATCAGTAATAGCACAAATACACCCCAGTTTAGCTTGCTTGCAGTAGACATAAAATTCTACCTGACTTCCTTAATTAATTTTCTAGTCTGTAATAAATTGATGTTCATATTCCCTTAACTGATATTTACATTTATATGTTTTTAAAGGAGAAAAAAAAATCATATAGAGATATAATTTGTAATTTTACTGAAAAGCTTTTACTAAATCAAAAAATTTCTTTCAATTGTTACTAGCTTAGAATTGAGGGCATATTATATCCATTTACATATATAGAAAAATAAATGTATTATCTATATAAAATATCAATATATACATATATATTTGTGTCTATCTTTCTATATCTATTTATCTATTTAGATATCTATCTATAACATATCTACTGTTTATTTCCTTAATGGGTAATCAAACACTGATTCATCAACAAATGACTGGTAGTTAAAAAATCTATAAAGATGGCACAATGCCTTTACAAACAAATATATTCACCATTAGATAATGAAACCTCCAGTAGTTAGCCAGCCCACTATCTCTTAGGACCCCTTCATTGAGTCCTTGGAAAAGACTTCTAATTCCCCTTTGATTGTAACCAATGACTACAACAGTTTGACTTGTAATTGTAACTTCATTTTTGCTTATTTGTGTTCCTTTACTCATTACCTTATGTTAAGTAACTGTTTACAATATTGTTGTAACCTATAACCAAGTGCTTGCCCACCACTCCTGGCTTCTGTCATTTCCATATAGCCCATTTGTTTAGCTCATTTCCATTATTTTACTTGTTATGTTAATTGAGTGATTTACAACACCCTTGTAACCTGTATCAGATGCTTGCCCCAGTTGTCTTTTGTCAGTCTTCAAGGGCTTCTTGAGCCTATGCTTAAATACTCCCTATTAACCATAATTAAAAAATAATCAACCAATATCTGGCAATACTGAATCAACTAGGTTCTCCATTCTTTTAGGTTATCAACTGTAAGAGATGGAACCAAATTAGGTTTAAAGACACACCACCTTCTTAGGGATGCCAGTTCAGTTTACCACAGAGTGCCGTATGCTGGGCAGGCCAGGAAATGCATCCTTAGAGAAATGACAAAATGTATTTTTGGCATCTTTCCTGTCCCACTCTCCAGGGAGTTTTGCAACTGATTTGGGACTCCTTAATGGGCTACATGTCATGCCATTTTTAATGGGAATTACTGACTGGGAAAGTACTTTCTGGTGTGGCTGTCACCCCCAGAATTAGCTCCTCAGTCAAAAGCATCTGTTGGCAAAGGAAGGAGAGAAAAATAAAACTTTAGAGATAAAACAAAAACAAACAGAATAGATTGAGATTCCCAGAAAAGGATTTAAAAAAGGAAGTTTTCTCTTATGGGTGAAACAATTGCACAAACAGAACAAACTGAAAATTTGCATTGTGTAGCCAGGGCAATAATCATATAAAGAAGAGTTGAATAAAGCTGAGCAATTAAAGTTGGACAATTTTAAAGTTGTGGAATAAGTTGATCCAAATCTCAAAAAAGAGCCTTAACCTAAAGCCAATCAACAACAAAACCCTAGACATGAGAGAGAAACTGAACTTCAGAGTAAATTCATCAAGATACCTAGATATCAGCAAAATATTACAGCCACAGTAAAAAGCAGGAAGATATAGCCCAGTCAAAGGAACAAATTAAAAATCAGAGTAGATGCAAAATTTAAAACAACTAATCAAAGATGTTCAGATAAATCTCTTAAATCAAATCAAGAAGATGAAGGAAAATATGCATAAAGAGAAAAGGATATTAAGAAGAAACTGGGTGCGCATAAAGAAGAACTTGAAAGTGTTGAAAGGAGCATACACAACTTATGGGAATGAAAGGCAAAAGAGAAGGGATTAAAACTACACTAGAGGTATACAAGAGCATATTTGAACAGGCAGAAGAAAGAATAAATGTACTGGAATATATGGTATTCAAAATCCTTACAAACAGAAGAATAGACAAAGAAAAGATATGCCATCTATAAAATAAAGGATAAAATAGTTGAAGTAATTACTGCCTTTACAACAATAATGCAAAATATTAATGGATTAAACAACCCAGTGAAAAGACACAGATAGGCACAATGAATCAAAAAATTATGATTGATCTATAATTTGTCTACAGGAGACTCAGCTTATACCAAGAACACAAATAGGTTGAAAGTGATAGGTTGGAAAAAGATATCCAATGAAATCAATAACAAAAAAAGTGCTGGGGTAGCTATACTAATATCAGGCAAAATAGTCTTTAAATACAAAACTATTATAAGAGACAAGGACACAATATATTACTAAAAGATCAATCTACTAAAAAGAAATAACACTCATAAATAAGTATGCAGCTAACCAGGGTGCCCAAAATTCATGGAGCAAAGACTGGCAAAACTGAAGGGAGAAATAGATGTCTCTACAATAATAACTGGAGACATCAATACACCACCCTCATTAATAGACACATTATCTAGACTGAGGATGATTAAGGAAATAGATTCCTTGATATTATGATAAATGAACAAGGATAATAGACATACACAGAACATTTTACCCTAAAACAGCAGATTATAATTTTTTCTCATTTACACATGGATCATTCTCCAGGATAGATCACATGTTGGGGCACCAAAGAACTCTTGATAAATGTAAAGATATTGAAATTATACAAAACACTTTCTCTGAACATAATGGAATGAAGCTGGAAATCAATAAGAAGCAGATAAATGGAAAATTCAGAAATATATTGAAGTTAAACAACATAATCTTAATCAGTGAGTCAAAGAAGAAATTGCAAGTGAAATCATTAAATATCTCAAGAATAATGAAAACAAGAAAACAACATATAAAAATTTATGCTATGCCACAAAGGAAATGTTGAGAGAGAAATTTATAGCTCAAATTACCTACATTAAAAATTAGAAAGAGATAAATAAAAAACCTAGCTACAGTGTGGAAGAACTAGAAAATGAAGAGCAAACCTAATTTTAGAGCAAATAGATGGAAAAAAATAACAAAATTTAGAGCAGAAATAAAGAAAATTGAGAGTAAAAAAAGGAGAATAAACAAAATGAAAATTTGGGTCCTTTAGGAGATGAATAAAATTGCCATACAGCTAGATTCAGAAAGAGGAAAATAGAAAACATGTATATAATAAAATCTGAAATGAGAGAGGGGACATTACTACTGACCCCACAGAAATATTAAAATATCATAAGAGGATACTCTGTACAGTTGTATGCCAACAAGTTAGACAACATAGATAAATTAGAAAAATTCTTAGGAACACACAAACAATGTACACTAACCTTAGATTAAATAGAAGACCTCAACAGATGAATTAAAACTAATTAGGGTAAGTGGATGTGGCTCAACCATTTGGGCACCTTCCTACCACATGGGAGGTCCCAGGTTTAGTTCCTTGTGCCTCTTATTGAAGATGAGCAGACACCACACCTGCCACAATGAGCTAGATGCCACAACCACAACAATGAGCTAGACTCCACACTGCCACAATCAGCAGATGCCTCATCATCACAAGGAGCAGATGCTACAAGCCAGCATATGCTGCAGCCCATGAAGAGTTGATGTGGCTCAGATTGTTGGGCACTCACCTCCAAAGTGGGATGTCCCAGGCCCAGTTCCTGTTGTCTCCTGGAGAATTTGAGCAAACCATGAGCATACAGGTGAGATAATCATTTGGGGGAGGGGGAATTAAAAAAAGTAAATAAATAAATCTTAAAAAAACAAACTAAATAGAGTGAATCAGATGATGAAAAACTTCCCCAAAATAACAACAAACCCAGGAACAAATGGCTTCACAGGGCAATTCTACTAATCATGCCAAGAAGAATTAATACCAATCTTCCTCAAACTCTTCCAAAAAATTGAAAAGGAGGGAACAATACTTAACTCTTGCCATGAAGACAACATCACTCTATTACCAAAGGCAGATAAAGATTCTACAAGAAAATAAAATTACAGAAAATGTATTTAATCAATATAGATGAAAAATCCCAACAAAATACTTTCATATCTAACACAAACTATAATCCACACTTAGTGGCAATGCTCTAATATGTGTTCATCAATTTTAACAAATATACCACACTAATGAAGGATGTTGTTAATGTGGGAAAGTGTGGGAGAGGTATGGAGTGGGGCATATGGGAATCACCTATATTTTTATGTAGCATTTATGTAATATAACTATCATTTAAAAATAGTTTTAAAGTATACAAAAAATAATAATCAGGTGAGTTGGGGAAAATATACCATTTATAAGATTTGGGCTATAGTTAGTAGCAGTATTTTGATGACACTTTTTCATAGTTTGCAACAATGTTTCACAACAATGCAAGGTGTTCGTAGTAGGGTGATGTATGTGAATCCTGTATGATGATATGCATGTTTGTTTTGTAAGTTCAAAACTTTTACTATATGTTTATTGTTTATATATGTTGATGTATAAATGATACATATATAAATTTTATAAATTTATATATGTATACATTTTACTTGGATAAAATTTAAAAAATAATTTTATTTCATGATCAATTGGGATTTATCCCAGGTATGCAAGGGTGTTTCAAGAATAGAATATCAGTTAATGAAATATACCACATTAATAAATCAAATGGGAAAAAAAACATGACAATCTTGATTGATGCAGAAAATACATTTGACAAAATCCAGCATCCTTTCTTGATTTCTTGATAAGAACACTTTGAAAGATAGTAATAGAAGAAATAGAAGATAACTTCTTCATCATTATTAAGAGCATATATTAAAAACATCATATGCAATAATGAAAGTTTAAAAGATTCCCCTGTAAGATCTGGAAAAAGACAAGGATATTTACTGTCACCACTGTTATTCAACATTGTGCTAGAAGTTGCCTTTAGAGAAGTTGGCAAGAAAAACAAATAAATGGCAATCAAATTGGAAAGGAAGAAGTAAAATTTCATTATGTGTAATGACATGATTCTATATATAGAAAGTTCCAAAAAATCTACAACAAAGCTACTAAAGCTAATAAATTAATTCAGTAAATTGTTAGGGTACAAGATCAACATGCAAACATTAGGGGAATGGATGTGGCTCAAGCTGTTGAGAACTGGATTCCCACATGGGAGGTCCTGAGTTCTGTCCCTGGTGCTTCTTAATTTTAAAGACAAACAACAAGCAAACAAACAAAGAAACAAACAACTCAGGGAAGCCAATATGGCTCAGTGATTGAGCACCAGCTTCCGACATATGAGGTTCTGGATTCAATTCCCAGCCCCACTACCTCAAAAAATAAAACCTAAAATAAAATAAAAAATCAGTAGTGCTTCCATAAACTAGTAATGAGCAATCTGAGTAGGAAACCAAGAAAAAATTATATTTACAATAGCAAGTAGAAGATTTAAATATCAGGAATAAATTTAACCAAAGATATAAAAGACCTGTATACAGAAATCTAAAAAACATTTCTAAAAGAAATCAAAGAACATCAAAATAAATGGAAGGTCATTCCCTGTTCATTGATTGTGAGACTTAATATTGGTCAGATGTCAATTCTACTGAAATCTCTTGCAGATTCACTGTAATCTCAGTAGAAATTCCAGCAGCCTAATTTGAAGTAACTTAAAGGCCAATCACTAATTATATTTGGAAGAGTAAGGGGTACCAAATAGCCAAACACATCTTGAAAAAGAAAAACAAAGTTGGAGAACTTGCATGTCCTCATTTTAAAGCATATTACAAAGCTACAGTGGTCAAAACAGCATGGTACTGGCAAAAAGATAAATATATTGAGTTTATGTATATTGAATAGAGTTGAGAAGTAAGAAATAGACCCTCACACCCCTGGTCAACTGGTTTTTTTAAAATTCCAGTACACTTCTTTTCACAGGTTCTTGAAAAAAGAACACAATTCAGAATTAAATTACACCATTTTACTTAAAGGCAAAATTACATAGTATGTAAAAGCTACTGCCTTACCCTTTTAACAGAAAAGAAACTTCAGCAAGGAAGTTTCTGCAAACTGTTGACTTTACCATTATTTTTGTCTCCTCTTCATTACCTGCCCCAACATTCCTTTCATTTTCTCCAACTCTCCTAACTTAAATTTCAGTTCACAATTTGAAGATTTTTGTGTGTGCACCCAAAAGGCTCATTTCAGCTACTTGATGAAAGAGCTGAAACAATGAAAAAAAGAATTCACACCATATCACAGAAAATCCAAGCCAATGATGCTTCATAGCTCAGATTAACTTCCTTCTGAAAAGCCTTGCATTCTAAAATGTCACTTTGTTTTCCTGAAATTTGAAATCAAGCAGGTTTATGGTCTTGTGTTTATTCTTGCACTGAATTGCACATAGCCTAGGTTCAGGTATGGAAGGGGTGGAGCACAGTGGAAATGAGAAAGCGAAAATGCGTGATTGTTTGCCCCAGATAGAATACGAGAGGTACAAGGTCTCAGAATGTGCAGTTCATTGTGGCCTGAGTTGCCTGGACAAGGGACAAGGAGGACATTCATAAGTCTGTGCTGAGGATCTGACTCTTCAGCCATGTAGCTCTCCCCACCATCATCACTAGGTATTAGGAACTTTCAGCACCCAAATTTGATCCCTGACTCCCAAGAACTCTACCATCATCCTCACAAGCCCCTTCTAAGGTACTTAGTTCATGCTCTACTCTGATCATTTGCCACTTTCATGGTTCCCCTAACTTTATTATCATCCGGGTGGGCAGTCTCTGGCATAGTTTCCCTTTGGAGACTTAATCCCTAATGACAGCTACTGAGGAGCTCCAGGAGTCACAGTCCTCAGGTGTAATGTGAAGCCCTTGTAAACACTATACAAAACCATGTGAAAAACAAACCTGCTACTCTCAGCTTCAAAGTACTGCCAATATAAGAATGTTGGTTCCTCTCCCCAGGTGTGTTGTACCCTCAGTGCCCATAAGTGCATTGCTGGGTAGAACATAATGGCTGTTCAACCACACATGGCCTGTTTTAAGAAAATAAGGCAGAGGAGGAAGATGAAGATGCTGTCACAATCCTTGCTGAATCATGTCAAGGGTTCTATGAAGTTCTCATTGGAGGGGCTGTGGCCCTGTGGGGCCACATTAGGCAGATGCCTTCGCTGTTGTCCAAGCCTGTTGCTCCTGTTTTGCTTTCTCTGCTCTTGTTTCCTCTGAATCAACTGCAACCATTCCAGGTGTCCTGCTGCAGTTTCTGCTCATAGTTGGTAAAGTCCTCTGCCTCATAGGTACTTTTCTCTGACAAGCTGGGTGTCAGAGCCAAAACACTTGAATAAACATTTTTGCAAAGAGGAAATACAAATGGTTCAAAAGCACATAAAAAGATATTCATCTTCACTAGCTATTAGGGAAATGTAAATCAAAACTACAATGAGATATCACTTCACACCTACTAGACTGGCCACTAATAAAAACAGAAGACTACAAGCGTTGGAGAGGATGTGGAGAAATATTAACACTCATTCCCTGTTGGTTGGAATGTAGAATGGTGCAGTCACTGTGAAAGACAGTTTGCTGGTTCCTCATTAAGTTAAGTATAGAATTGCCATATGATCTGGCAATCCTGCTACTAGGTATATACCCAGAAGAAATGAAAGTAGGGACATGACCAGACATTTACACACTGATTTTCAAAGCAGCATTACTCACAATTGCCAAAACATGGAAGCCATGTAAGTGTCCATCAACTGATATATGGATAAACAAAATGTAGTTTATACATATGATGGAATATTATTAAGCTGTACAAAGAAATGAAGTCTTGGTCCATGCAACGGCATGGATAAACCTTGAGGAAATTATATTGAGTGAAATAAGCCAGACACCAAAGGACAGATATTGCATGCTCTAACTAATATGCACTAATTATAATAATCAAACACATGGAGTTAGAATCTAGAATAGTGGTTGCCAGGAGAGAGAATGAGGCTATAGAAAAGGGAACTTACGCTTAATTTGTACAGAATTTCTAATTAGGTTGATTATAAATGTTTGGAAATGGTTAGAGCTGGTGGCAACAAATTATTGTGGGTATAATTAACAGTGCTGGAATATTGTGAAGGTAGTTGAAAAAGACAGTTTAGGGTAGTGTATGTCACTAGAAGGAAAGCTAGAGGATAATACATGGGAATGTTTAACACAGTGTACTCAGTTGTGGATGTTGACCATGGTTAATAGTACAAATATTAGACTATTCTTTCATGAAATATAAGAAAAATATGTCATTATTACAAGGTATTAATAATAAGATATTATATGGGAAAATACACCTAATGCAGACCATGGACTATAGTTTAACAGTAATGTTTTAATATTCTTCCATCAATTGTTACAAAGGTACCACACCAATGCTAAGTGTCAACAAAAGGGGGTATAAGGCAAAAGTGGTTTTCCTTTTGGAATAATGAAAATCTTCTAAATTGATTGTGGTGATAAAAGCAGAACTCTTTGATTATACTGAGAGTCACTGACTGTGCACTTCAATGGATTGTATTACCATACATTAATAATTTTTTAAAAGAAAGTCAGTAAAGAGCAGCAAATGTACAATATATGAAAGAGAAAATCCTCTTTACTTGATGCCCAGGATATTGGACCCATTGAGTCTGGAGTCAATTTGCTTTCAAACAGATGTTTGAGGAGGCTAGTCTCAAGTGAATTCAGAGCCTTCTCTAGCTCAAATGTGATAATATGTGCTGAACAAAATCCAGAATGCTGTTTGGATAGTAATATATAAAAGTCCATGGAAAATAGCAAGCATGAGAGATATATAGATTTTAATTAAGATAGTAAGGAAAAGATAACAGTAAAAAGGAAAAAAAAAACAAAATGATTTAAAATATCATGTTTCAAAAAATAACCTTTGTTAATGTTCAAACCCCAGATGTTTAAAGAGTCTTAGGAAATAGTATGATAATGCCATTCTTTGTTTTACTTCATCACTAGGAAATTGCTATGCATAGTCATTTTGCCACCACAAAATATATAGCACACATTCAATACATTACACACTAATAGCAGCTTATTTTCATATTGAATCCAGCCTATCAGAAAATTACTGGCTTAATAAAGACAATCATTATGCTTCATAATGTCATAACTATCAAAATTATTAGTGTGCTGTCTCAATATCCATCTTATTTTGACTACGTCACTTGCCTCAACACTGTCCTTTGGCCTAGTTAATTAGCAGCTTTTCAGTCCTGGGGCATAAGCCTCCCCACATGTGAACCCTGCATCTGTGGTCACCGCTCACACCACCCACATACCACACCCCAAACCAACAGTAGTTCCCACATGATAAGTAAATCATCCCCCTGGCTTCAGGCCCCTAGGCCCTTCACCTTTTCACTTTTTCTTGCTTCAAGCTAACCAATCCTTGACTCCAGCAGGAAACCTACTAATATCTACCACTGAACCTCATTAAAGGAACAAATGCATTGGTCTCTCCTGCTCTGTTTGTTGCTCCCCACCTGCTGGCTGAACCCCTGAACTGATCACACTTCCCATCAACCCTTCATGGCATCCATGTCTTTCTCTGAACCCATGAGTAAATGTCTTACCTCATATATAGTGGCCTCTGTTTCCCTTTGTGTTGCACCTGACCTCCACCCATCCAGACCAAAATTTAAAATCCAACTTAACTAATTCAAAACTAGTGATGCAGTTAGCAATGCTTGTTGGTCATGACCATGGGAAATGAAACAATTCCTTTTGACTGCTCTCACTAACTGCCTCCCTCAGATAACTAAAACTATCTGGGAAGAATCCATGTCTTGCTCTCTTATATGTATGCTGCTTTGTGTTGCTGCCTGTTGCCTCTGCTGGGTGTTGCCTAAGCTTCTGACTACAAAGTTGACATCTTATAGATAGGATTCCTCCCCAAAGGCCAGCTCTAGTACAGCAACAGAAGAAATCCAAACATGAACTGGTGTCTGGTGACACAGACACTGAGGAGCATTGGCTAAATAATGAAAGTCTTTTTGCAGTTCTCATAGTAGGAATGCACAAGGTGGAATATGGGCAACCCCAGCAGAGCAGTGACTGGTGAGTAAGGTGGTTTAGGCTAAACACACATGGATTAAAAATGTGACTGCTAGACCTGCCATCATTTGGCCCACAGCAGCTGTGAGACCCTCTGTGGAAGACTCCAGCCACTGTTTCTGAGGACCCTATGTCAAACACACCCATAGCTTGAGGGGCACCCATCCATGGGAAGCACAATAGTACACCGCAAGTAAAGGTGCTGCAAGGGTCTTCAGTCAGCCATCCCTACGTTCCTGTCACTGCCATCTCTGCTGCTGACACTGTTCATCCCCCAATCCCATGGAATATAGAGGATTTACCTTAGTGCAAGACAGCTAAGGAGGTACTGGGCAAAATAAAAGGGACTGAGCATATTGTGCCTGCATCCCCTAAGACAACAGAGGAAGTTTTCTCAAATTGTTTAAGAAATGTAAGACTCACACACAATGTGCATGGCCTACTCATAACAGTGCCTTACCAGTACACCAAACACTAATGTTGCACTCCTGTTGTCCAGGGTCTATGCCTAATCCTCCCACCACCATTGCACTAATGACAACAAACCTCCACTTGATGAGGTTGATTGGAACATACACTCGAGAGAAAAATGGTTACCTTGGAGACTGGCCAGCAGGAACCACAAATCTTCTCGATCACCATGTTTAAGGACAAGCAGGGTCCCAAAATGTTGCCTAAATTGGGAAGTAAAACTCAAAATTTTCCTTGGTTGGTGATTCAAAACCCTACTTAAAATTTTGCTCAGGGGGACAAAGAGGGGCAAATTGGTTTATAAGAATCTTTAAATATGGGTCCCAAGTTGCTACTCTCATCCCCAAAAATGATTTAATTGGCTGATTTTCATCTTTTTTAAAATTAGAGTAGTTGTAGCTTTATAGAAATATCATGGAAAAGGTACAGAGTTCCCATATACCACACTCATATATGCAATTTTCAACATAATTTTTTTTATAATTGATGAAACATCACTATTAGAATGACATTATTACCTGATGAAGGTATTTGATTAACTACCCAGGGAAAACTGGCTGGAGTAGAGATGGAGATTCTTCTTTCTGACTACAGAATTCACCATCAGTTCTCCCTGTAAGGTCTTCAAATATTTGGATGAGACTTCTCCCATTGCTGAAGACAATCTCCTTAGTTTATTGTAGATATAATCAGCAATATATGCAATAAAATTAATGATGATTTAAATCCATGAATTACCCTCACACTAACAATCAGGCCAGTGCTTGCTTAACCAAACAACTGGTCACCTTAATGTAGCCAAGATGACCTGTGAACATAAGCATCACATATGATTATACTGCATTTTTTTAATCCATTCATCAGTTGATAGATGCTTGGTTGCTTCCAACATTTGGCAATTATTGCTATGAACACCACCACGCAAATGTTTGAATGAGACCTTATTTTCAATTATTGTGTGTATATACCTGAAGGTGGGGTTGCTGAATCATATGATAATTCTATACTTAACTTTTCTAAGTAATGGCCAAAATGTTTTCCACATTGACTGTACATTTTTACATTCCCACCAAAAATGAAGGACTCTTCCTATTTCTGTACAAATTTTCTGAACTTTATTATTTTATATTTTAAAAATAATAGCCCTTTTCTTGGATAGATAATGCTATTTCATTTTGATTTACATGTCCCCAATGCATTTTTTCATATTTTCATTTGTCATTCCTTGGAGAAATATCTATTCAAGTCTTTTGTACAACATTTAAATTTGGGTTATTTGCTTTTATATTGTGACAGAGGTTTTCTTTATATATTCTTGACATTAAAACTTTATCTGGTAAGTGGTTTCTAAATATTTTCTCCCTTTCTATAACTTGTCTTTTTACTTTCTTTATAAATTCCTTTAAAGCACAAAAGTTTTAAATTTTGATGGATTCCCATTCATCATTTTTTTTTCTTTCCTTGCTCATGCTTTTGGTGTAAAGCCTAAAAAATCATTGACAAATGCAAGGTCCTGAAGACAATTACCTAAGTTTGCTTCTAGGAGTTTAATAGCTTTGGATCTTCTTTTTAGGTCATAATTTTCATTTAAGCATTGTGTGTTAGTGTAAGGTAAGAGAAACCCTTCATTCATTTGCATATAGATATCTGTTTTTCTCAACACAATTTATAGAAAAGAACATTTTTTCCCCATTGAGTGACTTTGACAATTTTGTCAAAAATCATTTGGCCAGATTTAGGGTTTCTTTCTGAAGTATCAATTCAATTGCATTCCATTAAATTCCATTTGTTGTTATGTCTGTCCTTGTTTCTGTATCATGCTGGGTTGAATATACGTTTTGATTTCATTACAAGTGTATAGAAGAAACATTGATTTTTATGTGTAGATCTTGTTACTTTTCCAACTTTGTTGAATTTGTTTATTAGTGCTATGGGCTTTGTTGCAGAATTTCCAGGATTTTCTAGATGTAGGATCATGTCTTTTGTAACTACAGAAAGTTTTATGCCTTCTTTTCAAATTGGATCTTTTTTATTTTATTTTCTCCCTTATCTTTCTGAGTAGGACTTCCAGTACAATGTTAAATAGCTGTGGTGACATTGAGTATCGTCTTATGCCTAATCTAGGGGGAATGTTTTGAGACTTTTATGATTATCATGTTAGCTATGTGTTTTTCACATATCCTTTATCATGCTGTGGCAGTTTCCTTCAATACCGATATTTCTAAGTGTTTTAATATTAAGAAGTGTGCTGTATTTTTTCATGCATTTTTCCTGTGTTCCATTAATGTGGTACAATGGATTACATGATTTTCTTAAGTTGTAACAACTTTACATACTTGGAATAAATCCACTAGATCATTGTGTATAATTCTTCCAATGTGCTACTGAATTCATTTTACTAGTATTTTGTTGAGTGTTCCTGTGTCTGTATTCATAAGGGATATTGGTCTGTTATATTCTTTTTTATGACATTGTTATCTGAATTTAGCATTATACTGATGCCGGCCTTATAGAATGAGTTAGGGTATTTTCCACCTGTGTGAATATTTTCGAAGAATGCAAGCATAATTAGTGTTAATTCTTTTTGGATATTTTGGAAAAGTTAATCAGTGAAGCCATCAGTTACTAAGGTTTTTGTTGTTGTAAGAATTTATTTACTGATTCAATCACTTTAATTGTTATTGATGTTTTGAGACCTTCTAAATATTATTGTCAGTTTTTGTGTTTGTAGGAATTTTTTATTTGTACATGACTGTTCATAATGGCTTAATTTGCAATATCCAAAAACTGGAAATAACCAAAATGACCCTCAAAAGGCAAATGGCTATACAGACTGTAGCCATATGTAAGTGTCCATCTTGTCATAGTGTGTTATACCCACACAATAAACAAATAAACATTAAACTCCCATCCTGGGGAGGCCTGATATAGTCTCAAATAGAGGGGCAAGAGACTCTTGAGAACAAGGTAGTGCCTAATAAAAAACACAGACACACACCAATATGTCTAACTTTCAATATTATTGAAAGTAACTATGAATTTTATTCTTCAAAAAGTGAAACTTAGTGGTTACCATAGGTTCTGAGGGGAGGAGGAAGGAATGATAGAATAGATGGAATATAGGGCATTTTTATGGCACTAGAAATGTTCTGCATGATCTTGCAGTAATGGATACAGACAATTTTAAATTAGTCAAAATATGTAAAAGTGCATGGTCCAAAATATAAATCATAATGTAAACCATTGACCATAGTTTGTGGCAGTGCTTCAATATTTGTACATCATTCATAACAAATGTACCACCTGGAGGTAAAATGTTATTAATAGGGGAGAGGGGGAAGGGAAGACCTTGGGTATATATATGGGAATGGCCAATATTCTGTACATGACTTTGTGTAACCTAAAGCTTCTTTGAAGATAAAGTGAAAAAAAATAAGACACTGAGGGAATAATGTGATGGTATGAGAACCCTAGAATAAGCAGCCGCCGCCAGCGGACACGGCCCCCCCCACCCTGCCTGACAACGAGTGACGTAGATCGCTGTAGCCTATCGACCCGAGTGTGCTAATCACCCCATTATTCAAACCACCTCCACGCCATAGCGCGTGTCACCACCACCTGAGCTCTGTTACCTAATTTCTGCCCCTCTGGCCAGCAACCGACTGCCTAGCCAATCATTAGCCCAACCTCACTGCCAATAGCATAGCACCCCGTCACCCAACAATCCTATAAATCCTGCAATCTTCCTCAATAAACGTCGTGTGCCATCAGCCTCGTCTCCACAGCTTCTTCACTGCGCCGCCCCTCACCCCGGATCCCCTCACACGCCAGCCGGGCCAACAGCACCGGGTCTCCTCTCCCACCCCCAGCGCAACATCATAAGCTAATGTTACATTGTGCTAATATCAGACAAAAATAATAATTATAATATGTGAAGTAGAAAAGGCACAGGGTACTACATATTGTAAGATTTCATTTATATAAAATATAAATATAAATCAATTTATAAAGATGAAAAGAAATTAGAAGTTATGTAGGTGTGAGGAAGGAATGCTAAGTGATGTGCAGTCTTTCTTTTTGGAGTAATGCAATTGTTCTAAAATTTTTGAGATGGTGAATATACAACATTGTGATTATACTAAAAGCCATTGATTATACACTTTGGATAGAATCAACAGAAATCACAGCTATGTACACTGGGGGACACATACAGAGTGAGAGGTGAGGAATTTTCTTGTTTGATTGTTTGTCTGGATTTAGTTTATTAGTATTATTGAAAGAATAAAAATGCTCTAATAATGATTAGGTGATGAGTTTATAACTATGGGATTATAGCAAAGACCATTGATTTTTCATGTTGGATGAATTGTATCTTTATTAATATGTGTCAATAAAATGGATTTGTTAAAAAAAAAAGTTGTGTTTTTATACACCAGCAAAGAATACTTTGAAATGAAAAATCGTAAGAAACCCCAGTCACAATAGCTCCTAAGAGGTAAAATATCTACAAATAAATTTAAATGGGGCAATGAAGGATTTACGCTGAATGCTACAGAACACTGCTGAAAGAAATTAAAGAAGATAGAAATAAATTGTAAGATAGTGTGTTCAAGAAAAAGAAGGCTTCATATTATTAAGATTTCAATATCATTCAAAGCAATCTACAGATTCAGTACAATAACTGTCAAAGGTCCAGCATCCTTTATTTTTTCAAAAATTGAAAAATCATTCTTCAATTTCATGTGGAATTGCATGGGGCACTAAATAGAAAAATACATACTGCAAAGGAAGACCAAAGTTAAAACTGTCTCACTTACCAATTTCAAAACTTAGTACAAAGCCACAGTAATCAAAACAGTGTGGCAGTGGCATAAATAGATATAGACAAATGGAAAATAAGAAGATTTCAGAAATAAACACATATGTCTTTGGCAGACAGATTTTTACAAGTACCATAATTTGGGAAAGAATGGTTTCTTCAATAAATTGTTCTAGAAATACTGGCTATCCACTTGAAATTTAATGAATTTGGGCCCCTACCTATAACCATATACAAGTACTAATTCCAAATGGACCAGGGACCAAACATAAGAGCTCAAACCATAAAATTCTTGGGACAAATATAGGGGGATTCTTCATAACCTTGGATTTAGTAGTGTTTTCATAGTTATGATGCCAAAAGCAAGAGAGACAAAAGAACAAATAGATAAAATAGGTTTCATTAAGACTTAAACCCTTCGTTCATCAAAGTACACTATCATGAAATTGAAGTGACAATCTGCAGAATGTTAGAAAATAATTTCTAACTGTGCAACTGTTAAAGTGTTAGTACCCTGAATATATAAAGAACCACTACATCTGAACAACAGAAATTCAAATAACCAATTAAATATTGGAAATGACTTTGAATAGACATCTTATCAAAGAAGATATAGAAATGGACCATAAGCACATGAAAATGATGTTCAGCATTATTAGTCATCATGGAAATGAAAATGCAAATGCAATGAGATACCTCTTCATCTACAATAGTACATTACTATTACCAATACTACTACTACTACTACTTCTGCTTCTACTACTACTACTACTACTACTGCTACTACTACTAAATGATCTGATTAGGTGATGAGGCTTTGGAGGTATATGTACACTTATATATTGTTGGCAGCATTGTAAAGCTGTAAATAACCTATTCTACTCACTCAGAAAACCTAGGGAAATGCATATATCACTCACTTCTATGTACTTCTTCACTTACAAAACACTGTTTAATTGAAAGTTTTTCTTAGTTGTAAACTACATATTTGGCTTAGTTTAAAACACTGATATACTACATGTTTCACTATCTTCTGTACACATATATTGACTTAAAAATCACTATTTAAAAGAAATTTAATATTAGAAAAATGGAAATAACATATATCTATTAGAAATACTGATGAAGCACTTGTTTACTTCACTCATATGCACTAATCTCCACTGAAAAATTCACTGTATATAGGAAACACAATCATATGAAGGTATAAATTCATAATATTTCTTCATATAGAAAACTGAGGGAAATATAAGTTTCACTGACTTCTATTTACATGACACTGAATTTAGTAAACATTTTCTTACATAGCAGGAATTCACATATATTACACATTTTTCAAAACTGAGGAAAATGCATCTCATTTCTATACATATGCTTTTGATTACAATGCATTACTTAATGGAAAAATTCTCTTACAAATCTGTATATCACATATATTATTTAGTTTGGAAAACTGAATGAAATACATGTTTCAGTCTCCTCTATGCACTTAGGCTTACTTACAAATCACTATTTAAATAAAGTTTTCTCATAGAAAGCTGCCAATCATATGTTTCAAAAACCGTGTGAAATGCATGTTCCACCCACTTCTATGCCTTTATCTTCCTTACAAAACACCATTTCAATATACTGTTTCTTAGAAAGCTGTAAATCACATATAATACTTCATTTTTAAAACTGATTGAAAATCATTTTTCTCTCATTTCTACACACTTATATTCACTTACAAAAACTCATTAAAATCTTCCTCAAACAGGCCTGCTTGTTGAAAATGGTGGCAGCTTTTGTTGCTTTATGTTTCAGCTCTCTCAGAATATTTTCTCAATTAGAAAATCTTGCAAAGCAATCTAAATGAAACTTGGGAAAATTGTTAAAGTGTTTTAGTAACTGGGTGAATGCTGAATCAAGAAAACAAAAATGGAACAGTATGAGGAACTCACATTGCCCTTACTGTCCCCACTCCAGATTCCTCCCTAATTCAGTATGGCACTGATATATCTCTCATTTTGGATCCCTGGCCCAGTTCTGGAGGGAGCAGAATAACCCCGAAGCATATACTGGGTTTCCTATATGTCAGTGCCATTTTATTGGTGGTGGTTTGAAGGAATGTACTAAGACATTTGTCTCTGGCTTAGGCTTCCAGGAAATGCCCTGCAGGCAGAACTAACTTGTTCACAAGTAAAACAGTGTAAGGAACAAGACAAATTAGCATGGAACAAAGTGTTACTAGCTTTAAGATATACAATAAGATATCCAGTATGTAAGGATAGTCTATTCCTTTGACAACAGAAGAGGCATTCAGATGGTTATATGTTGGGGAATTTTTAAGGCTATGAGTTCATGCCAAGAACCAGACATGCAGAAAATGCAGAAAGGATGCCACATTTTTGTCTCAGTATCATGTCCTTCATAGGAGGGCTGTACTCTAAAGGAGACCACCAGCCAAAACAAAGTCAATTTGCCAAGTCTGTGAAACATGATATTTGCACTGTTTCTTTTATTTTTGTTAGCTTCTTGTATCAGGGAAACATCTGTCATATCTCTAGTTGGAAACCAAATTCAGGAGCACTCCTCTCAGGAACTAAACCCGAGTTAACACTTGAAAAATTCAAATGTGCAGTATGCAACAATGGATCACAAGACAAAGAAGCAGGAATGGAAGCCCTATCTAAAGAAACAAGATAAAATTTCAGAAACCAAAAAGAAAGAAAAAAATATTTTGCGTATACCATAGAAAGACTTAAAAATTCTCTTTGATATGTACTAGGAGAGAAACAAAAACACAGAAACAGTACTAAAGAATATTGGTGAAAAAATGAATGAAAATATGAGACTCTCAATAGAGATATAAATTTTTTTTTTAAAGAAAGCAATCAGAAATACTATAGGGAAATACTATAGGTAAATACCACAATAACTAAAGTAAAAATTCCCTGCATGTTTTCAAGAGCAGATTAGAACTGTAATAATAAAGAACTCAAGAAATCAAATAAGACATTTCAATTGATTTAGACTGAGGAACACAAAGGCAAAGAATGAAAAAATTTTACAGCACCTAAGGGATCTGTGGGAAACCATCATACCCATACCAATATATACATTATAGGAGTCACAGATGGAGAAGACTAAGAGAAAGGTGAAAATGGAATATCCAAACAAATTCCCCAAATTTAATTAAATGAGTGAATATACATATTCAAGAATCCTAATGTACATCAAACATGATAAAACTGAAAAAATCATGGTCAGATAAAATACAATCAAACTGTTCAATACCAAGGACAAGTAGGGAGTTCTGAAATTTGCAAGCAAAAAGCAACCTGTCGATACAAGTGTGTCCCAATAAGATTATGTTCTGAAATTTCATTGGAATTCATGGAGGCAAGAAGACAGTTTCATAAAATATTCAAAGAGCTGAAAGAGTAAATGCCAGCAAAGAATTCTGTATCCAATGAGATTGTCTTTCATAAGTGAGGGAGAGAGTAAGACATTACTGGGTAAACAAAAGCTGAGAGTTTATCACCACCAGACCTGTCCTACCAGCCATAACAAAGACAGCATTTTGGGCTGAAATGAAAAGACACTAGACAGTGGATTGAAGAAACATAAAGAAATAAAGATCTACAGTAAAGGTAACTGTGGGGATTGAATGGGATACCACAGTCTGGCTATATTCTTGGTCTTGTTCTGTATTCTGGTGCTATTGGCCCATTGTAAATAAGATCTATTCATGATATTACTTCAGTTAAAGTTTGGCTCTTCTGAATCAGGTTGGGCTTTAATTCAGATTACAGGAGTCTTTTAAAGCAGAGTGAAAGTCAGATGGAAAGGAAAGCCACAAGGGTCAGAAAGCAGTGGGATGTCAGCAGAGCCCAGAAGACAAAGGAGAAATGAGGATGTGCAATACCATTTGATGAAAAAGACAAGGAATATCAAATTATGCTGAGAAGAGAGAGGCGACTGGCCAGAAGGAGAACAAGCTTTCTATCCTCCGAAACCATGAGCCAATAGATTCCTGTTCTTAAGCCAACTCATTGTATGCTACTTTTTTTACCTACTAATAAGTGAAAAAAGTAACCATATGCTAATTATAAATGAAAATACAATTTTTCTCTGTACTTTTTATAAATGATTTCACTTTGTACATCTTACAGATTCTGAAATAAAAATGCATGAAAACGTAAGGAAAAATGTGTGAGTTTGCATGTACAATAAAAACATTTATAATTTTTAACAAGTAACAAAAAGATAAGGAGATGGATTCTTATAGCAAAGGTGTTTGTTTATGTTACAGAAGTTAAACTGATATCTCAACAAATGTGATTGTTGTAGATTCAAGATGATAACTTTAAGCCCAGTGGTGAATTCAAAGAGAATATCTGAAAAAATATATACAGAAGTATATGAAAAGGGCTCAAAAGTGTACACTTCAAAAATTCAAAAAAATATGAATGTAGACGTTAATGCAAGAATTAAGGGACAAAATATGAATAATGCTTAAAAACTCCAAATAGCAAAATGACAGAAGAAAATCTGGCTTTAAGAACAGTTACATTAAGAGTAAATAGATTAATTTCTCCAGGCAAAGACAGAGATTAACAATGTGAATAAAAAAGCAGGACTCAAACATGCTCTTTACAAGAGAGTCACACTAAATTCAAAGAAAGAAGTGGGTTAAAGGTGAAAGGATGAAAAAAAATGAAGACTATAGCGACCAAAAGAGGGATGGAGTAGCTAAACTTGCATCAGACAAAATATACTTCAAATCAAATATTGTTACAAGGGACAAAAAAGGAGAGGACATAATGAGAAAACAGACAGTTGAATGACAAGAAAAAAAAGTTCTTAACATATATGCACCCAAGAGCAGAGCCTAAAAAATATGAAAAAATATTCACAAGCTTAAAGGAGAAATAGGTCATTCTAACTTAATAGCAGGACATTTCAAGACACCATTTTCAATAATAGATAGAACTTCTAGACAGAAGCTACTGAGGAAATAGTAAACTTGAATGACACTATAAACAACTATCCATAAAATAAATATACAGAAAACTTCACATGACAAGAGAAGAATATACATTTCCCTCTTGTACCCACAGGTCAATCCTCAGGATATACCATATACTATGTCACAAACCAAGTATCAATAAATATAAAGATAAATCACACAATGACTCTTAACTGACCACAATGGAATGAAGCTAGCAATCAAAAACAGGGAGAATTTGAAAAGTCACAAATATGTGGATATTAAACAACATACTCTTTTTTTGTTTGTTTATTTTGTTTTTTATGTGTTTTGACATATTTCTTCTATTTCTTTTATTTGAAATACATTTTCAAATTATTTTAAAAGATACTTTAGATTATGTAAATGTTACATTTAAAATATAGGGGAAATCCATATGCCCCACTCCCTACACTTTCCCACATTAAGAACATCCTTCATTAGTGTGGTACATTTGTTACAATTGATGAACAAATATTGAAGCACTGCCACTAACTGTGGATTATACTTTACATTACAGTTTACACTCTGTCGCAGACAATTTTGTAAGTTATGACAAAATATATAATGGCTTGTACCTCTCATTGCAATGTCATGTAGAACAATTCAAATGTCTGGAAAATGCCTCTATGTTACACCTATTTTTGCCTCTCCCTCCCCTCAGAACCTCTGATGGCCTCTACCTCCACATCAATGATATAAGTTCTTCCATTGCTAGAATAACAATAAGTCTAGAGTAGAATAATAGTAAGTCTACTCTAGTCCATTGTACATTTCTCAATCCTGAAGATTCTGGGATGGTGATGCCCACTCTGGCTGTAATTGATAGGGGGGCTTAGATAATATAGGGCAGAATGATGGAACTATGTTGTTTTCAGTTGCAGACACTCTGTTCCTTGGGATGGGCACTGTCCATTATCATTTCCTTGTTAGTTGTCCTGGGTGAGTCCAATGAACTGGAGAGTAGGTGTTGCAACTCTGCTGAGATTCAGGGACCAATTTGCACATGGAGAGAACAAAGATTTAAGTCTCTTGGACCTACACTTCTCAAGTATTGTACTAACTATAGGTTCAAATAGAAGGGGCAGAAAGACCATGTGTAAACTAACCACAAATGAGTCCAAATCTGTCATACTGAGAACCATAAATTCCAAAGTAGGGTCCACTGGCAGGGTGCTAAACTCCTGAGGACTCTGCCCTTCCCATAGGGCTTGGATGTCTCTAGAGCCCTCAGGAGCCCTGCTATTTGAGGCAATATTTACTGTGATAGTCAATGAGCTCCAGCTGAGATGTGCATAAGTTTAACCTATGGAATGACCTCCCTATTCACTTTGAAATCTCAACCAAAAGTCATTTGTTTTTAACCTTTATCCTTTTTGGTCATGGTCTTTTTCCAGAAGCATTGATAGTTGGCACTTGGTAATAATCCCTTGGTGCCAGGGAATCTCATCCCCAGGATTCATTCCCAAACCGGGGGAAGTTAGTGCATTTATATCTTGAGTTTGGCTTAGAGACAAGCCACATTTGAGCAACAAGTAGGCCCTCAGGATGTATCACTGAGGCAACATATACTAATCTAAGTATCAAATTCAAAAGAAAAGGTTCATAAGTATAATCATCAATATCAAGGGCCCATTGCAGTGATCTATATTCCTTCACTAGGCACCACTGCTGTACTCAGGGGATTCTTGCTGTCCCTTTAGAGAACGTGGCAGAGCACTCCAGGATGGGAATTCAATATTCTTTCAGTTATTGTGTGGCTCTTCCCCCACCCCGACAATGCCTCATGAACACTTGAACACATTCATATGCCTTAGAGATATGTCTTAGGTGAACCCCCTCCCATACATCCCCTATCACTGACACCCCACAACAATAATACACCCCATCACAATTGTGACCCTTCTCTGATCCAAAACCTCTCCAATGAAGCTAACAAAATAACCAGATAAATCTAATAAGAATATGAAATAATAATGACAGTTTTAAAAATAACAAAATTCAAAAAAATTTTTTAACTATTAAAAAACTTTTAGACATGTTTCATCACTGTAAGATCTGTTGTCTTGTATGTACAGCAACATTTTCTCCTGTTTATTCTGATGTCACGCTGGGGGTGGGAGAGGAGACCCGGTGCTGTTGGCCCGGCTGGCGTGTGAGGGGATCCGGGGTGAGGGGTGGCGCAGTGAAGAAGCTCCGGAGACGAGGCTGATGGCACACGACGTTTATTGAGGAAGAGGGCAGGATTTATAGGATTGTTGGGTGATGGGGTGCTATGCTATTGGCGGTGAGGCTGGGCTAATGATTGGCTAGGCAATCGGTTGCTGGCCAGAGGGGCAGAAATTAGGTAACAGAGCTCAGGTGGTGGTGACACGCGCTATGGCGTGGAGGTGGTGTGAATAATGGGGTGATTAGCACACTCGGGTCGATAGGCTACAGCGATCTACGTCACTCGTTGTCAGGCAGGGTGGGGGGGCCGTATCCGCTGGTGGCAGCTGTTTATTCTAGGGCTCTCATACCATCACAAGCTTACATTTGTTCAGCTTCAAAGAAAAATAGTGTTATATATGCAATTCTACCCATATTTATATTTCACAAAATATATTTAGTTCATAATAGTGCAAACATAGAGTATTTGTCCTTTTGTGTCATTTTTCCTCCAAGTTCATGAATGCTGTTACATATTTCATGAATTTATTTCTTCTTACAATTGCATAATATTCCATCATATATATACTCCACAATTTGTTTTCCATTCATAATTTGATGGACATCTGGGTCATTTCTAACCTTTGAATATTGTGAATAATGCTGCTATGAACATTGGTGTGCAGATGTCTATTCATGTCACTGCTTTCAATTTTTCTGGGTATATACCAAGCAATGTTATTGCAGGGTTCCATGGAAGTCTATATTCAAATTCCTTAGGAACTGCCAAATAGTCCTCCACAGTGGCTGCAGCATTCCACATTCCCACCAACAGTGAAAAAGGGCTCCTATCTCTCCACATCCACTCCAATATTTCCAGTTTTCCAACTTTTTAATAGTGGCCAGTCTAATAGGTGTGAAACGGTATCTAATTGTGCTTTTGATTTATATTTCCCTAATAGCTAGTGGTGTTGAACATTTTTCATGTGTTTCTTTGCCATTTATATTTCTTCTTTGGACAGTTGTCTTTTCAAATCTTTTACCCATTTTTTAATCAGATACTTTTTATTTTTATTGTTGAATTTTATTAGCTCCTTATATATCATCAATATTAAACCCTTATCAGATATATGATTGCCAAATATTTTCTCCCATTGAGTTAGCTGCCTTTTCACCCTTTTGACAAAGTCCTTTGAGGTGCAAAATGATGAATTTTGAGGAGGTCCCATTTATCTATTTTTTCTTTTTTTGCTCATTCTTTGAGTTTAACTTTGAAGAAACTACCACCTACCAGAAGATCGTGAAGATGTTTTCCTTCATTTTTTGTAGTTTTATGGTTGTTCTTTTTATATTTAAATTCTTGATCCATTTTGAATTAATTTTTGTATAAGGTTTGAGAAAGGGGTTTTCTTTCTTTCTTTTGGATATGGCTTCCATTTCTCTCAGCACCGTTTGTTGAACAGACTATTCTGGCCCAGCTTAGTGAACTTAACAGCCTTGTCAAAAATGGCTTGACTGTAGGTGTGGTGGTAAATTTCTGAGATCTTGATTCAGTTCCATTGGTCAATCTGTCTGTCCTTATGCCAGTACCATGCTGTTTTTACCACTGTACCTAAGTAATATGCTTTAAAGTCAGGAAATGAGAGTCCTCCAACTTTGCTCTTCTTTTTAAAGAATTTTTTTGCTATTCATGGCCCCTTATCCTTCTAAATAAATTTGATTATTGGCATTTCCATTTCTGCAAAAATGGCTGTTGGGATTTTTACTGGGATTGCTTTGAATCTGTAAATCAATTTGGGTAGAATTGACATGTTAACTATATTTAGTCTTCCAATCCATGAACACGGAATGTCATTCCATTTATTTAAGTCTTCTTCACTTTCTTTTGGCAATGTTTTGAAGTTTTCTGAATATAGGTCTTTTATGTACTTGGTTAAGTTTATTCATAAATATTTTATTGTTTTAGTCACTGTTCTAAATGGATTTTTTTTTCTGATTTCCTCCTCAGAGTGCACATCAGTAGTTTATAGAAATACTCTTGATTTTTGCATATTAACCTTGTATCCTGCCACTTTGCCGAATGCATTCATTTATTCTAGTAACTTTGTTTTGGATTTATCAAGATTTTCTAGATATAGGATCATGTCATCAGCAAATAGTGAAAGTTTTACTTCTTCCTTTCCTATTTGGGTGCTTTTTATTTCTTTTTCTAGCCTAATTGCTTTAGCTAGAATCTCAAGCACAATATTGAATAACAAAGATGACAGCAGGCATCCTTGTCTTACTCCTGATCTCAGTGATTAAGCTTTCAGTCTTTCACCATTGAGTACTATGCTAGCTGTAGATTTATCATATATGCACTGGACCATATTGAGAAAACTTGTTTCTATTTCTACCTTTTGGAGTGTTTTTTTTTTTTAACAATGGGTGAGGACACCGTTTTGGCGCCGAATGCCACAACCAACCAGGAGCGGATGCCTTTGCAGCTACCACAGCCAATCGGCTGCTGACATCTGTAGCAATCTCTCCTTACCGTGTGCTTTAAGATGGCCACCGCAGCTCGGCACCATCCCCTTTCTAGCATATACCTTATATGGACATAAACCCATCCCAACCAATCAGAATCTGCCCAGTATGCCTTACCCTTCCCCCGTTTCATCCCAC
>JAQZBX010023068.1:0-31102 GCA_029593785.1 Cabassous unicinctus | reverse complement strand
CTTTAACAATGGGAATTTATTAGCTTACAAGCTCATAGTTTTGAGGCTGAGAAAAATGTCTAAATCATTTTTCTTCCCAAAGACTGGGTCCTGGCAATCTTGGACCCTTGTGTCACATGGCAAGGCACATGGTGGCATCTGCTGATCTCTCCCTTCTCTTCCAGGTTTCCTTGCTTTCAGCTTCTTGTTTCCATGGTTTTCTCTATCTGTATTCATCCTATTTATAAAGGAAGTTTAGAGGCTGAGAAAAATGTCCAAATCAGTACATCATCGGGTGATGCTCTCTTCCCAAAGACCAGCTGCCAGCAATCCTGGACTCCTCTGTCACATGGCAAGGCACATGGCAGCATCTGCTGGCCTCTCCCTTCTCTTCTGTATTTCCTTGCTTTCAGCTTCTTGGTCCTATGGCTTTTTTCGCTTCCTATACTTTTTTAAAAAATTTTATTGAAGTATATCATTCATACATGAACATACATAAACAATAAGTGTATAGTGAAAGTTGTGAGAAAATATGAAAGAATATCATCAAAATATTACTATAGTAATACCTGTAGTCCATACCTTACATATGCTGTATTTTCCCCCAACCCTCCCTATTATTTTTTATTTATTTACTTTCATCCATTCCCTGCTCCCCCCACCCGTTTTTGCTATTTTTGTGTCCATTTGCTGGGCAGCTCTCAGTGTCCGTTTCCTGCCCTCGCTTCTCATCTTTTTCCTCCTGTCTTCACCAGGATTCGATCCTCAGAAGCTCTCATGTGGGAAAGAGGCATCCCACTGCCTGCGCCACCTTAGTTCTTGGTTTTCCGGCATGTCTCATTTTGGCTCTTCCCCATCTCCCTCTTCCGTTACGTCATCATCTTGCTGCATGACTCGACGGGGCCTGACGGCACACCCGCTCGCTGGGCCTGGTGGCGCACCCGTGCATGGGGCCTGGCGGCCTGCATGCTTTCTATATTTTTCTTTTTTTAATTTTTTTATTTTTACCAGGAGATCCCGGGGATCAAACCCAGGTCCCTCCACATGGGTGATGGACGCCCAACCATTTGAGCCACATCCGCCTCCATGCTGTATCTCCCAAGGTCGACCAAAGACACCCAGAGTTACAGTCATTTCCCATACAGGATGGTCATATAATAAATCAGGCTTAGTTTATCCCCAGCATTCTGAAAACCAGACCTAGGGAGAAAAACTAGGTCTAAGGACACATGCATGGTTTCTAATATAGCAAATGTTTAGCCTACCCTGATTATCACAAAATCAGGACAGCGAGACTATTCGCAACTCCTCTACTTTTAATATAATTTTTCTGTAATCTAAAACTTCTCAAAAAATAAAGTTTATATTCAAAAAGTAAATTCACAAGAGGGATTATATATTATGTTTTCTTTCAAAAAATTTTTTTCAGCATACTCTTCTGTTCATCTTTAGTAGTTGGCATCTGCTTTTTTGAAATTTGGCAGTTTGGTGAGAGGCCACAAATGTTATCTAGCTAGAGCTATAGTAGCCTTTTTAGAAATGAGCTATGTGTGGGCATGGAGTCCAAATTTATTATTTCTGCATTTGCTGAAACTCTTACAAGATAAACTCAAAACAACATAGATCGATTGTTATTGAACTTGGTGATAATGGAAGCAACTCAGAACCCAGGTGGCTGTGACAGATGGATCCTCAAATACCTAAGAAGTGGCAGTGGTAGTAGTAGATTCTTATAACTAGAATGTGAAGCAACTCCCAATTTCTACAGTTAGTCCAGTTGAAGTAAAGAGTGTACTCTTAACTGAAAGAAAAAGAAGAAAAGTTGAAAAAGTAGTGGAGTACACCTATAAGGAGAAAGTCATATACTTAAACTTGATCACTTTTTTTTCTTTTTCTTTTTTTTTAATGCAGACCATGCTGTGTCTTTCAACAAAGTGTTTTGGATCTATACAAATTTTTAAAAATTCTTGGCAAAAGTTTTCAAGGGGTCTTACTCCATTTTTGTGTGTGAAGTGTTTCCAAATTTGCTATTCTCAAATTTTAAGCTCTCGTGTTTACTGAAAGTACATCCGGGCCTCTAGAACAAAAATTCCAAAGGTGTTTTGGAACTAATAGTATGAGAAAATAAGAATAAAAATGGAAAGGAAAGTTAACTAATATTTGTACAACTAGCCTACAATTCACTCTGAAATTATTTAAGTGTGTCCTTTTCAAATTCAATTATTCATTAACACATAGTAAGTCATAAGTATGCCAATTAATTTATTTTACTTACAGCTTCACAGGCAAGGCATAAATATTTTTTATTGCTGTTAAAAGTAACTTTCAAAAAAGGTTAAAATTATGATTGTCATATGGACATAAAAATGAACATGTGTTGAATATTTTATTTTACTCATAATGAAGAAACCATGAAGATGTTAGAACAGGTTTGAAAATGTTAGAACACGTTCAGATTTATCTGCAGTAAAAGGCTGTTCAAATGAATGTGCGAACGGAAGCTAGTTTCTTCTGCAGAGGGAAGTTGATTGAACTTCTTCCAGACAGGACAGAATTTACTTGTTCTATAGACAAGAATTATTTGCCATTGCTGTCAGGTTTCTGCAACTTGTAGAGTTCTGAAATAGCATCTATAGAATCAAAAACAGATAATCCTGAGGGGTGTCATGTACAGTCTAGATAATAAATAGTTTTCTGTTGAAGCACAATTTTTTTCCTACTGCCACTTAGGAGATCTTAATTAAAATTTTTAAAAATAATATTTATCTTGGAAAATGTCAAACATATATAAAGAGAACAATAACGAATACCAATGTACAGCCAGATGCAGCAATCAAGGATATTTTGCCAATCTTTGTTTACTTACCTTTCTCACTTTTTTTCTTAGTTGCAATATCATGTTATTTTACTTTAAATATGCATTTTTCTTTTTTTGTATACATTGCCACAATATCATTTGCATACCTAACAAAATTAACAACAATTCCCTAATATCTTCTAATTCCCAGTCTATCTTCAAATTTCCCTGATGGTCTCAAAGGAATCTATTTTAAGTTGATTTGTGGAAATTAGGATCCACATGAAGACCATACATTGCATTTGGTTGCTATGCCTCAAATGTCAAGAATAGTAGTCCTCCCCCGCCCCCTTTTTTTCCCCATGCTGTTAAATTGTTGGAATAACCAGTCAATATTTCTTAGGATTTACCACGTTCCGGATTTAACTTATTGCTTCTTCGTGGTATCATTAAATTGTTCCTCTTTCCCCTGCATTTCTGATAAACTGGTTGTTAGATCTAGAGGCTTGATTAGACTTAGGCTCAATTTTTTTTCATGGGGTGGCTCCTTTTTGCCTCACATCAGGAAGTACATAGTGTCCTTCTTTCCCCCTATTAGTGTACTAATATTGATTAGCTGGCTTGGGTACTATCACCCGGATCCACCCACTTTAAAAGTTTCCCATTTCCCTCTTACCTAATGGCTTTTGCATTCAGTTGATCTTTGCCTAGGTCCGTTAATTATTAGGGATTGCAAAATGGTTATTTTCTAACACTCATTCCCTCCTCATGTAATAGAAGGGATTTCTCTAAAAATAGGAACGTTTCCTTGAAATTCAGCTTATACAGGAAAGGTAGGATAAATGCTTGCTTGTTTTCATGAACTGTTCAGCAATATCTAAAACTGAACATATCAATGACTTCTGACCAGCAGTTTCACTCCTACATATACACCCAAGAGAAATGTAACATATGTCCACCAAAAGACATAAAAATATTCATAGGAGTTCTCTCTGTTATATCCCAAACTGGAAACAACCAAAATGTCCACCAACAATAGCCTGGATAAATAAATTGTGGTGGATGCATTCAGCAAAGTATAGAAGGAGAATGAAGAAACTCAAACCTCACTCAACAAGGCAGACACCTCTCACAAGAATAACTTTGAGTTAAAGAACACAGTAGTGTTTATACTGTATTTACAAATACAATTTATAAAAAGCCAAAATCAGGCAAAACAAACCCAAATTTGGATAATGGTTACCCTTGGGAAAGGTTAGTGACTGGCAGAAGATACAAACAGCCCCTGAAGCAAGAAGGCCTCCTATGCTTGGGACTCAGTGACATGGCTAGGGGGAGGGCCAGGAATTCCAGGGAATGTCGTCAAGTTCCACAAACTCATCCTGGTAGTCACTTGGTGCTACTTGTATGAGGCTTCCATATCCATCCCTTCTGGCTGTCCCATTGTTATGTCTCCATCAGGCAGCAGTTTTCTAGGGATGCTTTATCCCCAGTGGTGGTTCCAAAGAAATGGATTTCTTCCCCAAGGCAACACAAAATAAGGCTAACGCAACTAATTCAAAATGCTTCCAAACTTTCCTGAAGGAGAGCTGGGACTGCAATACAGAAAAAGAAAGATTTAAAAGTGTATATAAGGAGGAGAGTTGTGGGAAGATGGCGGTGTAGGTAGTCCCTCCACCAAAACAAATATTGAACTGGCAGGAACTGTCTGAATCAACTATTTTGACACTTCGGGGTCTGCTGGAACACTGTGCAGCATCTGGGAGAAGCAGGAGGAAGAGGCTGATAAAACGTAATTAATACCAGTGAATTTCACCCTCTCTACAGTGCCTACCACCCCCCTTCGCCCAGCGTGGTGGCAGGCAGCAGTGGGGACTGGAGCTCAGACTCCTGGTGCAGCTTGCTGGTGCCAAGATGGGTTATAAAGATTTAGACTTCCAAACTCCAGGGCTGTGCGGTATGATCACAGATCACTACCTTTGATCAATTAGTTCAGATCTCTGGAGTCAGGCTCTCAGGATGGCCATTGTTCCAACCCCCCTCCAGCAAAGGCAGCAGAGGAATCTTTAAAGACAGTAACCTTCCTCAAAACTACAGAAAACCGTTAAAGGATTGCATTACCTGGGCAGTGCTGCATCAAGAAAATACAGCTTCAAAATCCATAGAAGAAGCTCCTCGCGGATCCCTCCCTCACCACCTCCACAAGGCAGGGTGGAGCCAGCTTTCTCTCTCATTGTGGGTAACTGGCCCTGTTCCAGAAGAAGCAGAGTGGCCCCTGTGTGCATACTGGCATGCATGTATGTCAGTGCCAATCTGTTGAATGGAAGTCTCAGTGACTGAGCTGGAAAAATGTCTCTGGCTCACCTTGTCTGAATCAACTATTTTGAAAATCTGGCATCCAGTAAAACACTGTACAGCATCCAGGGAAGAGCAGGAGGAAGAGGCTGGTAAATCATGACAACTACCAGTGAATTGCTCTCCCTGCACAGTGTTTACCATCACCCATCCTCCACTTTCACAGCAGGCAGTAGTGGGATCTGGGCCCTGGCATAGCTTGCCAGGGCCAGAGAGGGACATAAAGATCCAGTTCCCCAAGATCTGGGATGGTGGGGAGGGGTTCAAACACTGATCACTGCTTTTGATTAGCTATGTGAGATTGCTGGGGACAAGTTCTGAGGTTGGCCAATGTTCCAACCCACCCTGGACAAAGCTATCAGAGGAAAGTTAAAGACAGTATACTTCCTCAGAGCTTTGGAGGACAGCTGAAGGGCTACATTTGCTGGGCAGGGGCTGAGTCAAGAGAGCACAGCTTTGGGAATCCATCGAAGAATCTCCTGATATCCTTCCTGGCTCCTCCCTTATCCCCTCCCATAACAGTTTGGAGATGGCCTGTATTCCTTTTGTGTGCTCCTGGCCTTGTTCTGGCTGGGAAAGACTGACTTGGGAAACTCCTCTCTGGCACACACCCCCTCCCAGAAGTTGTCCTCCAGGCAAAAGCAGCCTGAGACGATGAAAGCAGAGTAAGAAACAATTGAGGCAAGCAGCCTAGGGAAAGGCTTACTTGTTTAAGACCTGCAGTGGAATAGCCAGGAAAGGGAGAAAATCTGTTTCCTGGGAAGTAGAGGGGGCATTCAACTCTTGTAAACAAGAGAACACCTAAAGAGACTAGCAAGCACAAGTCCAGGACAAGATTAAGGCCAGAAAAGACAGGGAGGACTCTGCACTCTGCATTCACCTTGGGCTGACTTTCCTGATAAGAGGGCTGAACTCTGATGGAGAGCATCAGCCAATGCAAAGCCAATTTGCAAAGACAGTGAAAGGTATTTCCTGCTTAGGTTTGATTTTTTTTTTTTAGCTCCTGACATACTAGAAAATTTCTGTCATACCACCAGTTGGATACAAACTCAAGAAATAGTTATCTCAGGGAATAAACCCCAGAATTAACATTTTAAAATATTAAAAAATATAGTGTAAAACAAAAGTTAACAAGATAAACAAAGAAACAGGAAATGATGGCCCATCCAAAGGAAGAGGATAAAAATCCAGAAAACATCAATGAGGGAGACAAGACTATGGACACACTGGAAAAAGACTTTTATAAAATGATCTTCAGTATGCTCAAGGAGATGAAGGAAAATACAGAGAAAGAACTAAAGAATATAATGAAAACAATGAATGAACAAAATGAGAATCTCAACAAAGGGAAATTTTTAAAAGGTAGAAACAGAACCACTGAAATTGAAGTCCATAATAACTGAAATGAAAAATTCCAGGAAGCTTTCAATAGCAGATTAGAACTGGCAGAAGAATCAGTGAACTTGAAGGCAAGACAATTGAAATGATTCAGGCTGAGGATCAGAAATAAAAAAGAACTATAAAAAACGAAAATAGCCTGAGACCTCTGGGACACCATCAAGTGTATCAATATACATATTATGGGAGTCCCAGAAGGAGAAGAGGGAGAGAAAGGGGAAGAAAGAATATTGAAAAAAAAATGACAGAAAACTTCCCAAACTTAGCAAAAGATGTGAATGTAAACATTCAAAAATCCAAAAGATCACCAAACAGGATAAACTTGAAGAAAAATACACCCTAATATATACTCATCACATTTTTTAATGCAAAGGACAATGAGAGAGTACTGAAAGCTGCAAGAGAAAAGCAATGTTTTATGTATAAGGGAGTCCCAATTAAATTAAGTGCCAATTTCTCATCAGAAACCATGGAGTTAAGAAAGTAGCGGTACAAAATATTTAAAGTGCTGGAATAAAGCCATTTCTAATCACAAATTTTATAACTGGGTAAGACATTCAAAAATGAGGGAGAGACTATGACATTCCCAGATAAAAAAAAGTTGGAGGAATTCATCATGTCTAGATTTGCCCTACAAGTGCTAAAGGCAGTTCTTTATACTGAAAGGACAGTAGACAGTGGTTCAAAGTGGCATAAAATAATAAAGACCTCCAATAAAGGTAACCATTTGAGTAATTATAAATAAAAAAAAATCCCATCTTTAGAAAGTAGGAACCCCTTCAAATTGGCTCCTTTGGATTGGATTTCTTTAGTTTCGAGAACTTCCTTGATAATTTCCTACATTTCCTGCACCAAGTCTGGAATTAGCCATTTCTCCAAGGTGCCCTGGTTCTTGTCAGTGGGAAATAAAATTTAGAAAACACATTCTGGGCCCAAGGGCCTGCTCATTTCTACTGGGTTGTCACAGTTTCTGTGTGTTTTTAGTGGACAGAGCTACAAAAGACATGTTTTTTAAAGAGAAAATACACCATGAGTTTATACTATTTCCAAATCAAACTCGAGGTTGCAGTTTTGTTAACTTTCTTTGATTTTGTATTTGTATTTCTGTTTTTGTACCCTAAATATCTTACAGCCTAAAGATATTAGCATAATTACTTGTCTGCTTTAATTATGTAACTTACATGTGATAGATTAAATAGTCATATTAATAGTAATATCAAAATTGGATTATTGAATGCTCTTAAAGATTTCTTTGTGGTACTTTTTGTCCTTAGGATATATCTGTCAGGAAATAAAACTTTTGCAGATTGCTCACTGTTCCTGTAAAAGCCTTCTAGAAACATCTTCACATAGGTTGAGAACCAGACCTGTAGCCATGATCTAATTAATTGCTCTGACCTGAAAGGATAGTAATGCTTCTCATAATTCCTAGAGAGGGCCAAGTGGTCAACAGCCCCATTCCTAGTTTAAGCCCTCAAGGCGCCAGAAGACTGAAGTGAAACGCTTACATTTTAAGGAGGCCACAGGAATTTAAAGATAACTCTAGGTCTGAGCTGAGACTGGAGAAGAGCAAGCTCTCTGGCTCCTGGAGAGATTTTATTTACATACAAAAGGGCTGGAGTAAGTAAGAGCCCCTTTGAAGAGAGGAGGTGGACAACTGCCTCCTTCCCTTTACAAGCAGAGAAAAATCATTTTCCTCCACACCAGCCTATGAGGGGTTCGACCCCGTACATAGGGAAAATTCTCATCACACCACCCTAGGGGTATGTACTGCGACAAAGGTGTTAACACACTTATTTACTGTGAGGTATTTATTAAGAAATCTGTCTCTGACCCAGAACACTTCATAGGTAAATTCAGAATAAAATTAATAAAGAGAAATGTTAAAAATATCTTATTAAGGGTACACAGCCAAAATACTTTGTTTTAAATTCACTTAAAGAAATGTTTTTTTTCTCTGTTGGGTTATGTAATCCACTAGATACATAGGTTCATCTGCTTCAGGGTTTTTTTGTTTTGTGTTTTTTTCCAATTTTGAGAGTTTACTCCCAATTTTTTATAATTTATTTTTCATTTTGTAAAACTGGTTCCAGAGTAAAAAATATATATAAATGAAGGCACACTCAGAGAATTGAACTTTCTTATCTGTCCTCTCTACTCTCTTCCATCCTTCGCCATTTCCTTTTTTTTTTTTTTTAAGATTTATTTATTTACTTTTATCTATTTTTTACCACCCCCTGTCCCTTTTTTTGCTCTTTTTGTGTCCATTTGCTGGGCAATTCTCTGTGTCTGTTTCCTGCCCTTTCCCCTCCTCCTTCTCCTCCTGTCTTCACCGGGATTCAATCCTCGAGACCTCCGATGTGGGAGAGAGGCGTCCCACTGCCTGTGCCACCTTAGTTCCTGGTCTTTTGGCGTGTCTAATCTTGGCTCTCCCTTGTGTCACTCTCCTGTTATATCATCATCTTGCTGCGTGGCTCTGTGGAGTGTGACGGCACACCCGCGCACAGGGCCTGGTGGCCTGTGAGCCTTCTATATTTCTCTTTTTAAAATTTTTACTGGGAAGTCCCGGGGATCGAACCCAGATCCCTCCATATGGGAGACGGAAGCCCAACCATTTGAGCCACATCCGTCCCCTGGCTATTTTCTTGGTATTGATTGATGCTTCTATTTTCTCTTTTTGAGAATAAAAACAAATATATATATCTAGTTATATGCTTCCCTTTTTTACATAAAAGGTAAAATAATATAAATACTTTTTATGCCTTCCTTTCCTTAATATTTGAGAGGCTGTGTGAATCAGGGCCCCAGGAGGAAACAGATGGCAATCTCTAGTAGTGTTTGAATGGAGTTTGAAGGAGACTAACGGATGTGGGTAGAAGAACAAACAAGGGAAAGTGAGACATACCAGCGTTGACACAATGGGAACCACTACAGCCCCTGACCTGAAGGCACAAGGGGAAGGAACAGTTACGGAAGCTTTAGCAGAGAACCACCTCCAATTATGGCAGACATTCTTCATCCCACTCTGCATCCATGCCTTTCACCCTATGACTGGCCAGTTCCTCTCATGAGAGAAGTAAAGGCCATATCCTCCCTCATAGAATCTGAGTAGGTGAGCAGAAAGGAGCAGTAGTGTGATATGCCAGATCTAAGCATAGGCCTCAAAGTCCTTTTGTGCTCCCATTTGCTCTCTTGTGTCTCTGCCCTCACCATGAGAATGTGCCTGTGCCAGCCTGTTGGAGGGTGAGTGGTACATGCAGCAGAGACAAGTCCCCTAATCAGTTTAGACCAATCTGTTCCAGATCAGCCAAGAAGCCAACTAATTCTCAGACACCTGAGCCCAGCCAAGATCAGCACAGCCAACTTGTCAATCTCAACTAATTTCAGATGTGAGTAATAGTTAATGTTGCGGTTGTTTGTTTTGCAGCATCATTGGCAATAGATAATGAATACACTGTTCACGTGGCCTAAATTGATAGTCAGCCACCTTCAACCACCACCCATTCTGTGGTCTTTTAATCCTTTACTAGATGGACTTGCCCAAACCTTCATTCCTGCGAGCACTGAGTCCATGACAGTCCTCTTTGTTGGGTTTATGGAGTTTTTATTGATTGGTACCACTAAACAAATATCTCCCCGGTGAGTTTCCTGGGCTGCAAACACAGTCCTCCTTGCTTCCTGTTGTGTAGCAGAAAACTTAGTAATTCAGATCAATCACTCTGGCCAATACCATGACCCTCTTTTCTGACTGTTAATTTAGAGGCAAGAGAAGCCACAACTGGCTGGGGAACAAATCACAACTGTGTTCCTTAATGAAGGAATTCCTCCCTTGGGCAGTAGGACCTGTAAACCCTGTGAACTAGAGTTTTTGGATATAGTAAGCAAAAAAATTCTTTGAGTAGGTGATTTGATATCATAGTAAGAGGAACTATACTCATTTCCACCTCTTGTTTCCTATACTCTTGCTATATGGCAGTTGTGCTAATGCACCATATATGAGCTATAAGTTTAAGGTATATCCTACATCCTGTAGGAGAGTTCACAAATCTGTGGGATGCTGTGCCCTAGCTGGTGCCATAACTGAGTCTTAAGTTGGTTCTTTCAAGTCAGCTGCTTCTGAGTGATGGGGAGGGTGACAAGACTGATGGATCGTGGAATGAGCTCTTTGCCACACTTCTTATGCCTAAAATTAATTCTGTAGTTAGGGGTGATGACATAGGGAATAACACAGTGATGGATATGGTATCTTTAAGTCCACTAATAGTGATGCTGCTGGAAATATTTTGGTAGGGAAAGCAAATCTATATCTGAAATCTGTTTATTTTCTATGAGGACATATCACTGCCCTTCTCTAATGGAAGTGGTTCAGTGTATTCAATGGATCAGCAGCTGGATGATCTCCCCAGGGAATGGTGTCATAATGGTACTCAGTGTTGGCTTACATTATGGCAAATTGGGCACTTAGTAATGGCAATAGGCAGATTGGTTTTGGTGAAGGGAATTCCATGCTTTTGAGCCCACACATAGCCTGTATTCCTGCCACCATGGCCACTTTGTGATTAGATCCACTGAGCAAGCAACGAGATGCCTGGGGAAAGAGAGTAAGCACCATCCAGAGGAAGGGTCATCTTATCCTCTTGTTTATTAAGAGTACCTCTTCAGTGGAGGCCTTTTAGAGGGTATTTAACTTCACCTTTCCACCAGAAATCCTTGTCTCCAAAGGGCATTTCTATTCACAGTCTGCATCCATCACCGGTCTGCCTTATCCCTAGTCCTTTCCAAGTTCCTATCCAGACAACCTATTGGCCACTACCATAAATCAGAGTAGATCGTATTTCAGGCCTTCTCTCCTCCAACATGAAGTAGACAACCAGATGTACCACCTGAAGTTCTGCACACTGGGAAGATTTCCCTTCACTACCATCTTTCAGGTATAAACCTGTATGGGGCTGTCATAGAGAAGTTGTCCACTCCTAGCTGGAACCAGCACAGTGCAGACCCATTCATAAACTAGGCTATGCTTTTCCCTTCTCTAATAATTGGATGAGTCCCCCAGAAAGCCATAGATGTGAGTAAGGGGAGAGGTAGAAAAGCTGTAGGATCAGCTACCATGGGGATTGGGACTATATGCTTATGAAATTTACCTGTGCTTCCTGTCCTGCTATGGCCTGGCCTCATAGTCTTTCCATTTCACAGCAGAATGCTTCTGCTGCACACATTCAATGCTGGGATTTAATAGAACAGATAATACCCAGTTGATGATGGGAAATTCTGGTTGCATAATTACTTGGTGTCCCATGGACAGGCCTAAATCTCTAGCAGGGCCAAGTAGCAAGTCTGGAGGTGCGTTTCAAATGAAGACTTGTGAGCAGAACAGGGTATGGCTTTACTGCAAAACCCTGTGGCAATCTCTGTCTGCCACATACCTTTCCAGCGTTGTTGGGTGGGTCATAAGGCTCCAATGGCTGGGAAGTTGACACTGTAGTCTGAACCTACCACAGAGCCTTTTCTTGCTTCACACGCCATACAACACTGGCAGCCTTGTAGCCGGATGCTAACTGCATTGGAGCAGCAAGCTCAAATGTGGTAATATGTTACCTCCAGAATCCAAAGGATCTAATCAAATGGTGTGCCTCTTTCTTTGCAGTGGTAAATACGAGGTGCAGGAACTTGTCTCTTACTTTAGAGGAAATATCCCAACATATGCCAGTCTAGAAACCTCATCACTGTGGCAGCCTTGAACTGCTGTGGGGTTCACCTCCTATCCTTTGGTATACTGGGTCTTATTAAAATATCTCATTTATTGGCTGTATCCTGCTTGCCAGACCCAATAACACATAATCATGTAACAGGCCAGTGTGCTGAATATTTTCCATTTTCCCAATCAGATGCATCTTCCATCCTTCCCCATCATTCTCTGTGTATCCGAGACTGACCTTTATCCATTTCATCAGTGTTCTCCCTTGCCCTTTGGCTTCCACTTGTGTTTAGCCAAAGGGAGGCATTGGCAAAAGACAGAAGAGTTTGACATCAGGGTCACTTTCTCTGGAGTTACCTCTGGTTGGCTGTACCCCTCTATCAAAGACCACACCTCCTGTCAGGCCACCAGCTCTGACAGCTACAGTTATTCTTTCTGGGCTTCCATAACTACACCAACCCTTGTTCCTTCACATCTGTTTTAGTTTGCTAAAAACTGCTGGGATCAATATACCAGAAACGGGTTGTTTTTTGTTTTTTTTTACCGGGAGGTCCCGGGGATCAAACCCAGGTCCCTCCATATGGGAGATGGATGCCCAACCGTTTGAGCCACATCTGTCCCCCGTTGGTTTTTATAATGGGACTTTTTTTAGGTTAAGAGCTTACAGCTCTGAGGCTGTGGAAGTATCCAATCAAGGCATCATCAAGAGATGCTGTCTCACCAAGTTGCAGCTGTGGGCAATCAGGCACAGGGTGGTGTCACCTAAAGATGCTTTCTCTCAGAGCTCAGCTGTGGGTTATCAAGGGACATGGCAGGGCATAATGGTGGCTCTGCCAGTCTCTGCCTGCTCAAGGCTTACTTTCTCCCCAAGCTCAGCTGTGGGCGATCATGTCTCTCCTCTCAGGGCCTTGTCTCAGCTTCTTTCTGTGCCTCTGTGCTCTGCTGATTCCAGCCTCCGGCCTCCGGAACCTCCCAGGGTTTCTCTTTTTCTGTAGCTTTTTTCTGTGGCTGAGGCTTTTATTCCTCCATTTATAAAGGACTCTAGTTAAAGGATTAAGACCCACCCTTTTCCTGGCCCTACTGAAGTGATCTAATCAAAAGGAAACTCCCTTCACTGAATCTAATCAAAAGGTCCCATCTACAATAGGTTTACAGGCACAAGAATGGATGAGCTCTGGGGTCCACCCAGCTTCAAACTGCCACAACATCTAAGGGTGGTAATGGCTTTGTACTTCACAGTCTTCTGTCTTAGTTTGCCTGAGCTGCTATCACACATACCACAAACTGGTTTTGACCTAACAACAGGAATTTATTGGCTCATGGTTTTGAGATTAGCAGAAGGCCAAAATCAAGGCATCAGCAAGGTGATGCTGTCTTCCCCAAGGTCTATACATTCTGGTGCTGGCTGCTGGCAGTCCTTGGGGTTTCTTGGCTTGTGTATCTCTTCTTCCCATTGTTGCACGGCAATGTCCTCTCCTTCTCTTCTGGGGTCCTGCTGACTTCCAGCTTCTGGCTTCTTACTATGGTTGTCTCCTTATAAAGCCTAGTAATCTGGATTAAGACCCACTCTCATTCAGCTGGGCCATGCCTTAGCTAAAAATAGCCTATTCAAGAGATCCTTTTTAGGATGGGCTTAGCCCCACAGGAATGCAGATTAAGAACATGCCTTTTTTGAAGTGCATAATTCAATCTACCACACCTTCACTGTTGTGAACAGTACCTTTATTAAGCTATCCTAAATTATCCAGTTTGAGTATGTCATCTGTTTCTGCCAGAACCGTGTCTGACCAACCAGTGTGGGACACTAAGATGATCAAGCAGTCTCTGGACTATACTAAGTCAGAATTCAGGAGAGTTTGCATGGCTCTGTGATGAGATCACAGTCTCTGCCGCCTGAAGGCAAACTGCTTCTGGTTATCTTTACTGATGGGAATCAGAGAGCCTTTTCTGAGCCAATAGTGTAGCATTTACTTGCTCCACTTGAGAAACCACATCTAGAACCTTAGCTGCAGTTGGCATCACCACCTGAGTAAGTTCACAATAATTCATGGTCATCTTCTAAAACCCATCTGGCTTTTGGTAGCCAAAGGGGCAGACTATCTCCAATCTTGGCAGTTACCCAGAGATGCAGGACTGCTCTTAGCTTATTATCTTGGCTGGGTAGGGGAAGGGTAGACTGGATGGGCAGTATGGTCAGTTTCAAGGGCCTCTATTTGGCTTTTCCTGCTAAAATAGCACTTACTCCAGGGCTCAGGGAACTACTGTGGGAATTCTTCCAGTTATTAAAGGTATTTAGTCCCATCACATATTCTGTGACTGAGGAAATGACCACAGGGTTTCATTTCACACCCCATACAACACTGGCATTCTAAAATAGATTCAAGCCAAGACTCCATGTATCACTTCTTAAGCCCCTCTCTGACTGAGACCATGGTGGCATTTTGGGTGTTCTGGGGATTAGCTTCATTTCAGAGCCAATATCTGATAACCTTCAGAAGCTCTGGGTATTTCTTTTTCCCCGTTGCTCTGTCATCTTGATAAATGGTGCAGGTCCCCCTGGGATTACCTTGGGGGAAGATTCACACTACACAACTGTTGCAGGAAATGTCCTCAAAAGGACTTTGGCTTCCCCTTTAATCAAGAAGCTCCACATCTGTGAGCTGGCTAAGTCCTGGGAACTGGGTACTTGTCTATTTCTGAGCCATGCATACCATTGTTTAGTTGTGCATTAAGAATCATGTGGGACCACTAAAAATAAAAATTGTTCTGCTTGTGAGAAATATTATTTCACATATTGGTGTCCAAAGCATTCATTTGAAAGTGGCATGTGCTAAAATCTACATAAAATTTTATTTTAGCAAATACTTATATAAAACTATTAGGTATCAGGCAATAGTCTAAGCTTTTTACAAATATTAACTCATTTAATTTTCACCACAATCCTACCATGTAGATTCTATTACTCCCTTGTTATAATTGAGGAAGCTGAGGAAGGGAGAAGTTAAGTAACTTGCCCCAAATCACACAGTAGGTAATCAATTCAGCTAGGATTGAACTTCAGAGGCCATATACTTGTCCACAATACTATGTTGCCTCAAATGTTTTTCATGTGAATTTAAATTGTGGAAACCAAATCATTTTAATATATAATTGACTGATTAGGTCAATGGAACTGTCATTATGAGAACAAATAAGTCCATTGAATAAAAATAACTATTATTAATACCTACCATTCTGCCAGATCTTGTGCTAGATATTTTACATACACTGTCTCTAATCTTCACAGCAGTGCCACAAGGTAGGTAATATTATCCTTACCTAGAAATGAGGAAATTGGGTCATAAGAAATTATTGCTATGAAACCAAATGGTACTCACCTCATGAATGCTGGGTAAGATGATCAAACCCAGTTGCTGGCATTAGGTACTGGTGGTGCTCAGTACCCGAGCAGCTGGCATGTTAGGAACATTGTGAGCTTTTAGACCATTCCCTCGGAACATGTTTGACTCTGATTCCCTTTAAAAGCCAATAGCTAAGAATGAATCCCAAGAAATGCCTCTGCTTAGTTGAGTATACATCCTTGTCTCCTCTAGACTCATAAAACTGAATCATTGACAGGTTCTTCTATTAAATAACTGATGATTCCATCTTTCCTATGGTGAGGTCAAAAGGCTGTCAGATTTGGAGTCAGATTCTGTTTCTCACCAGATAAGTGACTCTAAAGAAGTATCAATTCGTGGAGGCTCAGTTTCCTCCTCTCTGACTGGGGCTTCTACTATTTACCGCATAAGGATGTTGTAAGGATCAAATCGAATGAGATAATATATGTGAGAGGACTTTTAGGTAAACATTCTACAAATTTAGGATGGTAACCTATCTTCTGTTTTCTCAAAATCTGTTCATGTCGGATAGATTCATAAGATTTTTTTTTGCTTCGACATGCTGAAATGCTCACCCACATTCTTTGTTCTGACTCTGATATTGACCTCTAATTTAGCTGACTACTAATTTAAGTTGGCTAACTTTGGGTTTACTGCTTTTGTCCCCATGTCCCCAGATGAATTGATCTTGGTCACACTTGGACTCTATTCTGAATTCTGTCCTTATCTGACCTAAAAGAGTGCTACCTCATCCCTCCACTGTCCCTGAACCTTATTTCATTGCCTCTGAGGGGCATGTTTTTCCACACTTTAGGTCTCTGAAATTGGGACATAATTTTAGACTTAGAGGCTTCTTAAATTGCAGTCAGTCAGTTCATCTGACCACCCAAGATGCCAAAGGGGAAAAAGTTGGCCTGGGTACTGCTGTCGTGAAGAAGCAGGAAGCCAAGATGGTGGCAAATTCCCTGTGTGAGGAAAGGCCCAATAATGTTGGCATTGGACAGAACATCCAACCCAAACAGGGCCTCAGTATCTGGCTGCAGAAGCAAAGGACCATCCTCTAAAAGTAGCTGAAAGTGACCCCTGCCATCAGCCTTGGACCACCCAACAGCTACTCAACTGCTTAAGCTGACCCACAAATACAGGCCAAAGACAAAGCAAGAGAAGAAGCAGAGGCTGTTAACCTGGACTGAGAAGAAAGCTGCTGGCAAAGGGGATGGCCCCACTAAGAGTTCACCTGTCCTTTGACAAGAAGCTCCACATCTATGAGCTTCTTGTCGAAACCAGCCCACTTTGTGTTGTTATAGTGAGGGTTCTCTACTGCATCATCAAGAGAAAGTCCAGATGGGGACATCCAGTCCACAGAAAGACTCATGCCACTGTGGCTGTCACTCAGGTTAACTTGGAGGACAAAGGAACTCCAGCTAAGCTGGTGGAAGCTCTTGGGAGCAATTCCAATGACAGATATAAGATGAGCCACTACTGGGGAAGCAATGTCCTGCATGCAAAATCCTGTGGCTCATGTTGCCAACCTGGAAAAAGCAGAGGTTAAAGGACTTGCCACTAAACTGGATTAAATGTACACAGTTGATTTTTCTGTACATAGAAATGAAAGTTCTCCTTCAAAACAAACAAAACAAGGAAAAAATGCTCTTGGTGAGGCCACAGTTGTGACAAAGTTGACTTTGTTTGTGTACATTGTAAGTGGCAGCAGATTGGCAGAGGGAGTGGGAGTGATATAGAAGCAAACCCAGAGATAAAACAGTGGTGCGATCTTTTAATTTCTGTGAGCCAAAAGACTGTGCATAGAAACACAAAGGTCATGGGGAAGGGGTGGGGGAGTTGGTAAATTAGATATAATTATCAACATCCCCAAATGTCAAAATAAGGTAGCTCTACTTGATTAAAAAGCTGGCAGAGTCTGGACCTAACGAGGCTTGGTTCTTTTGAGGACTCATGACAAATGTTGCTTTTTTTTTTTTTTTTTGTAGCTTAAACCAACACACATGTATTACCTCTGTGGATCAGGAGTCTAGAATAGCTTAGCTGGGTTCTCTGCTCAGGGTCTCCCAGGCTGCAATTAAGATATCCACTGGGGCTACATTCTAATCTGGAGCTCAGAGTCCTCTTCCAGGCTCACATGGTTGTTGGCAGCATCCAGTTCCTTGAGGTGTAGGTCTGAGGTCCTCAGTTCCTAGAAACTGCCTGCATTCCCCTGTCCATCCACATCTTCTTCAATCGCAGTTCACATCTTAGCAGCTTGCTTCTTGAATTGCCAGGCCTGAGGTTCCACTGTTCACAAGAGGAAGAGCTGGGTCTCCTGTAGAGATATTGACATCCTAGCTCTCAGTCTGCACTCAGCTCCCATGGGTGCAAATGTTCGGGGAGAGAGGTCACGCATGTGAGAGGAATTCCACAGATGCTGCATCCTGATGGCCCAAAGCTCATATCGTGTAGAAAAACATGCACATGGATGACCCTGAATTAAAGAGTGATACAAAAGAGTTGGTCTCTGGATATTAAGAAATTTTAGACATATATTAACCAAAATATTTTGTTAATACCATCTTTTATTGAATCAAGGTGCCATACATTGTAAGACAATATTTTTCAAATATATGTTAAGACAGTAAAAACTCTGCCAATTAAACTATGATACAATGTTCAGGCACCACTGATTATAAGATACCTCCTGATTTCAGTAATGTGAAAATGTGGGGAAGAATGTATCTTAAACACATAGAAATACAATATTTTCCTTTTTATGTACTCATGAGTTATTGAGTTATATATGATAAAAATCTTTTTCACATTTTATATTATAGGATAATACAAAATGGGTGTTAAAAAAGCATTGTATCATCATGTTTTTCTTTCTAAGTGATACATAATATAATGATGCACTTTACAATCAGTATTTATGATAAAGTAGTTTATTAGCTATACCTGAATTCTTGATTCTGGTCGTTTCCTTGTCTGGACTTAAATTATGATTCTACCTCCTGCTTACAAGTGTCCATGCCCTTGTTTTGACTTTGTATTTAAGATGTATAACATTGAGTCTTGACCGTTTGAATTTACTAATTCTTCCATTTAAGATGTTTAGTGGTTGAGGGTGGCTGTGGAGGTTCTGTTTTGCTGCTGAGTTTTAGACATGAACTAAGTTTTGCAAGCCCTGATGATTTCCGAGCCAGACAGGAGTTCTAGTCCAGCTTTTTTATTTAGCAAATTATAATCCAGACAGTCTTTCCCAAATTTGCCCAGTCATTAGACTGTTTTACATGAGGTTTTGTTAAAGACAGAGATTTCTAGCCCCATTCTAGACCTACTAATCGGAATCTCCAGGGAAAAAAGTCTAGAAACCTGACTTTTTAACAGGCACTCAAGGGAGTTTTCAGGGTAAAACAAGTTTGGGAAACACTAATTGAAGATAATCTATTCTATCTCCCTCACCTACACATTTCATGACTATAAAATTGGGGTGATATGCACCCAACATCTTCACAAGTCTGTCATGATCAAATAAATAGCATGGAGCTATCTGAACTCTTCAAGGGAGATTTTTTTCAATCCATCTAATGATTTAAAAAATTAGTTTTACTAAGTTCCGCTTAGTTTAGATCTATGAATTCACATCCTTTATTTTTCAGCCTTTAGTTTTTAATTCTGGTCTGTTAAAATGCTCCCCTGTTAAGGAAGTAATGATTTGAACAATAACCTGTTATATCTGCACTTAATGACATAATCCCTGGTAGCCTGAGTTTTGTCCATACAGGCACAGGGACCTGTTCTGCAAGTCCTTCAATAGATAATCGGAGTTTTCTGGTTGTTGGTATTGGAGACACCCTGAACTTCCTTTCCACAGAGACCTATAAGGAATTACTTGCATACCACAATGGGGTGAAGAAATCATCAAATCTCTTAAGAAATCTAGCTAATAACTTTGGTCCACATGGCTCTGTTTCTTAGTGAAGTCACTAATTTCAGGTGCAAATGGTAATTTTGATAAATAGCAGAGACAGGGATGGTTAACACTGAGCTCCTACACTTCAACCAATTAACTCCTTGAGAAATCATGTCTGCCATGGTCCAACACCGTTGGAATGCAGGACAGATGGTGGTCATGTAGCTTAGTGGTCAATACATGTTGGCCTGAGGGATGGTATTTTACATTGCATGCATAAGTAACACTACGTGCCAGGGATCATACCTTAGATAGCATGTCTCTTACAGATTGGCAGTATTCTATTTTATTTTATTTTAATGTGTCTTTTATTTTTATTTTGTTTCAAAATCTTATTTATTTATTTATTTTGCCAGTCTATTTTGAGAGAAATCATTTAAACATTTGCCAGAAATGGTTGCAAAGTGTCTTCTGTGTGCTCGGCATTGTGTAAGACCACATGGAGCTTCATTTTAGAATCACTAAAGCTAAAACAACTATTTCAAAACTTATGTGAGAGAAAATCATTCACTCTCTCTTTCTCTAAAAAGCAGAGGGAATGTACTACTTTCTCAGGTACCAGCTCCTATCTCTAAAAATTCTGAGTCCATGAGCCTAAAATTTGCTTTCTCTCCTATAATATGTTAAATGGTGGCATTTATATGGCTAACATTACATCTGTTAGGAAATCTAAAAATCTTCTTTGTCCTGAAAGAGCTTCCATGGGGCAGAAAAGTCAATGAACAGAAGTAGCTACATCTACATGGCTTGTGGCATGTGTAACGATCATGAAGAAAAGCCTCTCCCCAAGTTCACCAGAGAGAATGGTGGTGACCAAGTGGTGATGGAGAAAGGAATTTTAACAAATATGAAGATCATTTCCTGTGCTACAGTTATTACCTAACATCAGATTAAGATTATGAAAAGTGCCAGTTTGCATTGTTCCATAGAGAATTGTTAATCCACAATTTTCCTACAAGGTGAAAATCATTTATATAAGATTGTCTTATTCTGGGATTAGGAATAAATGTCAGTATGCAAAGTTTTTAAAAGGAATGAGACAATCAGGCATCTGAACTCTGTTTATTCAGTGCTGGCCTTTAGTACACCACCCCGTGTTGTAAATAGCCAAGGACCAACTCAGGCATGTGTTTACTTAGCCTTGCCCTTTGAGTTAGTTCTGGAGATCATTTATGCAAATTAACTTTTGTCCCATTTGCCAAGTTCAAATAATACTTCAAAATAGTATTTGCTTAAGTTTGTACTACGTGAAATTGGTGCTGCCATGATTTAAATATTTCCAGAATGCATTGCTGTATAAAATTCTATATTCACACATCTTTAGAAAATTTGCATAACCCAGAATGAAAAAAAGAAAACACTGCTAATTGCAACTGGTTAAAAAGAAAGATAAAAATTATTGTTGGCAAGGACCATGGGAACCCAATAGTCTTGCACACACAGTTGGTGGGAGTGTAAATTAGTACTGCCGTTCCAGGTTGTTTGGCAATCTGTTTTCAAGAGCTCCGAAAACAAGTGCAATTTGACCCAGAGATTTCTCCTGAGGAAATAATCGGCCAAGAATGTAAAGGTCTACATACAAGAATGTTCACTGAAGGGTTGGTGAGCTCAAAAGAATTTCACTAAATTCATGAAACGTATATGCCGGAAGGCAGTGCCATGGGATCATAACAAGTGAGAGGAGGCATCCTCCTTGCTCCAGAAGAGTGCCATAGCTGCATCATCCATGAGACACATGCCCCTTGGAATGGGCAGTTTACCACCTTTGTGGGGGCAGAGTGCCAGGCAGAGTACTTGAGGCCAACAGTTGTCTGCTTGAAACAGTAGAGACGGCTCCAAGGGCAGCCTCCATCCATCTGTGAGGCACGTAATCTGTACCTTGGGCCCCTAGGAAATAATTCAGGGGGAGTGATGAAGGGTTTTCAAGGGATTGGAAGATTCAGATACTACTATCACATGACCTACTTTGTATCTGCGAAGAGGGGATATCTGGATATGAGAATTGCACATAAAATAAAAGCTTTTTAAAAATTATGAGCTTTTAAGTACACATTTGGCAATCACAGATTTACCATTTTTTAATTCAACTGTCCATTCAACAAACATATTGAGTATCTACTATGTGCCAGAAACTGTTCTATGTTTTTAGGGTCATACTTGTCAGGGGCTACCATTCTATTTTTAGAATCAAACTCTTAATAGTATATTAAGTTGATTTTTGTTATATAAAGATCACATTACCCAGTTTGGGAATTAAAAATATTTTTAAGCTAAGAGAAATAGCAATAATTTGAAAATTCCAGATATTAATACTAACCAATATTATTCTTGAAAAAATATGTAAATATCTCATTAATTCAAGTTTTGAATAGAGATTTTTTTTTCCTTACAGACACTTGTAGTATGACATGTCTTGAACATTAGGAAATAATTAATCTAAGAATACAAATTTATCATCCAAACAATTCATACTTTTCTAAAGTGAGACTACTATGATCAGAATTAAGCAGGAGAGGCTTATGAAGATATGAAATTAGTTTCATATTATGATTTTTGTGTATTATTTTAGTATCTATTATATGGCAATCAACTTGATAAATGCTGCTTGTGTTTAATTTCAGGCTAAAGCTTGCTTAAGCTTTCAAATACACTTTAAAAACTGTGCAAGGCAGTATGTTCCTTTTCATGCCTCAATTTTCAGGAAACTTAGAGTGACACTGTTGAGGTTTGAATCATGTCTCCCACAAAAGACATGTTCAAATATTAATCCACATTCTTGTGGGTGTGAACCATTTGTATATAGGACCTTTGAAGATGTTATGATCAGTTAAGGTGTGGACTCATTTGTGCATAGGATCTTTGAAGATCCTATTTAGATCGGGACAAATTAAATCAGGGTGGGTTTTTTTAAAAAAATGTATTCCCCCTCCCCACCCCCCATTGTTTATGCTTGCTCTCTGCTCTCTGTATCTGTTCATTGTGTGCTCTCGTGTCTGCTCATCTTTTTTTTTTTTTTGGAGGCACTGGAAACCAAACCTGGGACCTCCCATGTGGGAGGGAGGCACTCAATCGCTTGAGCCACATCAGCTCCCTGCTTATTGTGTCTTGCATTGTGTCTCCTTGTTGTGTCTTGTCGTTGCGTCATCTTGTTGGTCTTCTTGTTGCGTCAACTTGCTGCGCCAGCCCCTCACGTCAGCTCACTGTCTTGCTTGTCTTCTTTAGGAGGCACCAGGAACTGAACTCACATCTGCTTCCCCGGGTGGGTCTTAATCCAAATGACAAGAGGCCTTAGAAAGAGAGGAAATTTGGACTCAGTCAGAGAAAGCCAAAGGAAGAAGCCAAAAGTCAGAAGAAGCCAGATAGGAGAGAGAGAGAGAGATTGCCAAGTGACAGAGGATGGCCATCACCAGATCACTACCAACTCCAGGAGAAAGCATGGTCTTGCCGACATCTAGATATTGGACTTCTGGCCTTCAAAACTGAGAGACAATAAATTCCTCTTATTAAGCCAACCAGTGTATGGTGTTTGTCAAAGCAGACCTGGCAAACTAAGACACCCAATGCCCAATTTAGATCATTTGTTATATATCTCGTTGCAGGTCTTTGGTTATGTTACTTAGGTTTTCTTTAGACAATTTTACCTCTTTATGTTCATTTTTAGTCTCTTGTCTAGTTTAACATTAAAGTTCACTTGCTATGTGCCTTGTTGGCAGTGTGGCAAAGACTACTGGTACCATGTGTATCCTTGACCTCCTCTTCCTGGACATGTGACTGGACCACATTTCCCATCCACCCTCCTCTTGTAGCTGGATGGATCAAGTGACTGGATCACAAGTGACTGGATTCGGGCTAATGAAATGCAAGTAGATGTGATACATGGACTCAGAGACCAGTCAGGAAAACAGACACTCATCTAGGCATTTCAAACACAGGACATTTAATGCTAATTGTTGCTTGCACAGGTGTCACAAGGGCTGCAAATGCAAATAAAGAGTAGTGATAAACCTGGCGATTAGTAACAGCAGGAAGTAGCTACCACCCCTAGGACTGGAGAAACAACGGGAGAAGGTGGTGTCACCAGTGCCCAGAACTGGGGGAGGTTCCACTTGAGCTGGTGCTGTGACCAAAGAGGAAGGGTCCTTTAGTTGGTGCTGACACCACCAAAGGACAGAGGATGCTCACATGGCCCTGCCCAGCAGGCACTAGCACCACGGTGGGGCATCTGAGCATTGATGCCAGGACTGAGGAAGTGGCTGTGCCTAGTGGATGATGGTATGGCTAAAACACACACTTCCATAGCTGACTACTGCTGCTGAAGGCTAGTGACTGAATCGAAGGATGAATGAGTGCTGTTTCCTCTCCTCCCATCTGACAATCGTCCACTAGTGTCTCATTGGTAGAAGATGACCACAATCCAGCTGGCAAGATGGTCTAACGCTAAAGATTGCAAGGTCCCCACCCCAAAACCAATATCCATTACCCCAACCTTTCATTACTGCAAACAAATTCTGGACCCATTAAGACATAACATCACCCCTGGTAACCTGTCATCTACTATCTGTCTCCAAGATGTTTGCTTCTTCTAGGTATTTCACATAACCTAGATCATACAATATTTGTATTTTGGTGTCTGGCTTATTTCACTCAACAGGATGCCCTCAAGTTTCATCCATGTTGTAGTATGCATCAGAACGCCATTCCTTTTGACAGCTGAGTAATATTCTAAGTATATACAACATTTTGTTTATTCATTTATCTGTTGATGGACACTTACATTGCACCCACCTTTTGGCTCACGAGAATACTGCTGCTAGAAACACTGGGTGTACAAATATCTGTGTAAATCCTTGCTTTCAATTATTTCGGGTATATTCCTAGAAGTGGAATTGCTGGTCATAAGGTAAGTATATGTTTAACTTTTTAAAGAACTGCCAAATTGTTTTCCACAGTGGCTGCAGCAAATTACATTTACACCAACAATGTACAAGGTTTCCCATTTCTCTGCATCTTTACTAGCACTTATTTTCCATGTTTTTTTTTTTTAAATAGAGGCCATTCTAGTGGGTGTGAGGTGGTATCTCATTGTAGTTTTTTTTTTTTTTAAGATTTATTTTATTTATTTATTTATCCCCCCGCCCCTTGCTGCTTGTGCCCGCTGTGTCCATTTGCTGTGCATTTTTCCATGTCTGCTTGTCTCCCTTTGTTGCATCATCTTGCTATGCCAGCTCACCGCGCCACACCGGCCATCAGCTCACCACGCCACACGGGCCGTCAGCTCACCGTGCTGTGCCTGGCCAGCTTGCCTTCTCCAGGAGGCCCCGGGAATCGAACCTGGGGCCTCCCATATGGTTACTGGGGGCCTAACCACTTGAGCCACATCCACTTCCCTCATTGTATTTTTGATTTGCATTTTCTTATTTACTAAAGATGTTTAGCATCTTTTCATATGCTTATTGGCTATTTGTATATCTTATTGGGAGAAATATCTTTCAGTTCTTTTGCCCGTTTTTTTTTTAAAGATTTATTTATTTACTTGACCCATTTTAAACCCTTCCTTCCCCATTTGCTGTTTTTTTGTGTCCATTCACTGGGCAATTCTGTGTTTCATCTCTTCTCATCCTCCAGTCTTCACCAGGATTCGATCCTGGAGACCTCTGATGTAGGAGAGAGGTGTTCTGCCATCTGCGCCACCTCGGCTCCTGGTTTTTGGAGCTTTTGGAGCATCTCGTCTTGTCTCTCTCCTTTTTTAGGTCATCATCTTGCTGCCTGGCTCCCGGGGCCTGGCAGGTCACTGGCACACAGAGCTTGGCAGCCCATGCGCCTTCTATATACATTTTTTTATTTTACTGGGAGGTCCCGGGGATCAAACCCAGGTCCCTCCATATGGCAGACGGATGCCCAACCATTTGAGCCACATCCGCCCCCCCTTTTGCCTGTTTTTAAATTGGGTTCTTTGTCTTTTTATTATTCACTTGTTCTTTATATATTCTGGATATTGGACTCTTATCAGATATATGATTTCCAAGTATTTCCCCCCATTCTGTTGGTTGTCTTTTCACTTAAAAAATTTTTTTTTTCTATTTTAATGAAAATTAACAATACTATTTTATATGAATGGCATCTGAAAACAGCAGAGTAAAATTGTTATTTAAAGGAGAGTATCTGAGTGAAGTTCAGTATTTAGTAGTAAAATATAGAAGTGGGGTATTCATTGTTTCACATTAAGAAAATGTGGAGATTTTTTCACTTTCTTGATAATGTCCTTTGATCACAAAAGTTTTAATTTTGATGAAGTCCCATTTATCTATTTTTTTATTTTGTTGCTTGTCTTTGATTGTAAAATCTAAGAATACATTGCCTAAAGGTCCCAAAGATATTTCCCTATGTTTTCTTCTAAAAGTTTCATAGTTTTAGTTCTTATGTTTATATTGTTGATCCATTTTTAGATAATTTTATAAGGTGTGAGGTAGAGGTCCACTTTGATTCTTTTGCATGTGGATATCCAGTTTTCCCAGCATTATTTGCTGAAGAGATTATTCTTTTCCCATTGAGTAGACTTGGCAACCTTGTCAAAAATTACTTGAACAAAGATGTGTGGGTTTATTTCTGAGCTCTTAGTTCTATTCCAAATTTTCTAAAGTACTTTATTGTAAATTAGTATGATCCAGGCATCTCCAATTATGCAAGGACCTCAAGGTAATCCAGTGGATATATGTCTGCTTAATGCTTAGATCAGTGCTTAGAATATCATTTAGCATAGATCAGTTAATTTTCTAAACATTTAATAGATATCACTTCCTTAGTATTGCATCAAATAAGCACTAGACTTGCAGTGACTTGATTGAAGAGATTGAGTTGGGGTAAATGAATGACACCTTGAACTTCAAATCAGGATCAGAAGTTTGATATCCAGAGTATTAAAATAATTAATTGATTGATTGATTGTTTTCGTGGTAGCGCCACCTAGTGGCACTTTAGAATAAGTCAATTGTTCTTTTCCATCCGTCCTGGAAACCAGGTAAATGTAAAGACATGGAATTCATTTAAAAGGTAGCTCAATATAAATTGTACTTCCTAAGGTGATCAAGAATACTAATATGCTTCATATAAAATAGGAAGTAACTTGATATTTACAAAAATCTTAGTTTTTGTAATTATAAATTGAGACACTCATGTAGATATTTTACAAAAATAAGACAAAGGATACTAGAATAAAAGTCATTCATAATTCCACTACTCGAGAATGTGTATCACCTCATACTTTTTTCTATATCAATGTGTATACATTTATATTTCAAATGGGTTTTTTTTTGTGTGTTTTGTTTTCATTTAACATATCTTTGTTTATACCAAGATATTATTAATATTTATTATAATAACATTTCAAGGATACAGCCATTTAAAGTGTAATCCACTTAAATGCAATCCATTTAAAATACATTAAAAATGAACATCTATGACAAATTAGGAAAAGCAAAAACTTTGAAGAAGACAGTCTTGAGTTTGAGTCTGAATATTCCATGTATTAAATACGCAGTCTTGGCTGGTACTTAAATTTGTTGAATGTCAGTTTCTTCTCAATAAAATGGGAATAAAGCCAAACCCATAAGGTTGATAGGAACAAATTACACATAGTGTGTATAAAATAACTAGTACACAGAGAGCTCATCAAAAAATAGTAACAATACCTATAAATTTGTTAATGTAAACCAAATAGATACAAATATCATTTACTTATGCTGGCATTTCATTGGGTGGTTATTAGAATTAAGCTGTCACAGCTTAAACTTGAAACTCCTTTTCTACAAAGATAATTATTAGAATTTGCCTAAAAATTAAATCATATTATATCAATTCAATAAAATGTTCAATTTTTATGGTATACAGCACAGTGAATTTTATTGTAAATGATGGACTATAGTTAATAGCACAATTATAAAAATGTTCTTTAATGAACTGTAACAAATGAAATATACTAATGCAAAGTGCTAAAATAATAGGGTGGTATATGTGAACATTATTTTATGCATTAATTTTTGGTAAACCTACAACTTCTCAAATAAAAATAAATTTTAAAAATTTATGGCATATATATATTTTATTAGAATATATCTAAAACTATATAAAATTAAGAGTCAATTATATACAATTTCATGGAGTTGTAAGCATGAGATAGCTCAACTTTCACCACTATGTAGGCAATTACTATATCTACATCTAATCTTGTAACCAGTGAAGACATATTTCAGGTATTTTTGTTTATGAACATATTAAGGATATTTTTAAAATGAGAGTTAGCTATTGATATTGTTACATACCTTTTTAAAATTTAGCTAATTTTTGTAGGGTGACTATTTGTATAGTTTTCAATATTCTTTTATTTACACTATTATAAACATTATCTTGATTCATCTTTATATATAAATCACATTCTTCTCTTAGGATAGACTCCCTAGAAAATAAATTGTTGATGGGAAGCAGATGTGGCTCAAGCAATTGGGCTCCTGTCTGCCATATAGGAAGTCCAGGTTTCGATTCCCCAGGCCTCCTGATGAAGGCAAGCTGGCCCGCACAGGAAAGCTGGCCGCACAGGAAAGCTGGCTCAGCAAGATGACACAACAAAAAGAAACACAGAGGAGAGACAATAAGAGACACAAGTAGACCAGGGAGCTGAGGTGGCACAAGAGGTTGAGTGCCTGTCTCCCACTCCGGAAGGTCCCAAAATCGGTTCCCAGTGCCGCCTAAAGAGAAGACAAGCAGACACAGAAGAACACACAGGGAATGGACACAGACAGCAGACAATAGGGGTGGGGGGTAAGAAATAAATAAATAATAAATCTTTAAAAAAGAAAAGAAATTATAGAAATAATGCCAATTTTAGAGTAGAAATAATGACAAGTTTATGGGAACACTCCATAAAGGCAGATGCAGAAGCACTCAAAACAATTCAATTGAAGCATTTCTATGGTGGCTAATACTAAGCTACCAAGAAAGCCACCTCTCTTATCATCTAGCTGGATCCAGGAATTGAGTTTAAAATACCTGAAAGAATATTTCATATCTTAGGTCAGGTTCCCAGAAATAGCCTTTGAGATGGCGATGTGCATGCAGGAGGTTTATTAGGGTGTGCGCTCCCCTGTAAGGGAGCTGGGGCAGGGAGATGGGCAGAAGCAGTGGAATGGTGACACAGCTGCAGGAAAGGCCTCAATCAGTCACTGAGCAGAGCTCTGGAGCTGGGTCACCTTTCAGAGATGAGGGAAGGGGTGGAATCTTGGGCGAGGCAGCTTCCTTCAGCTGAGGGCAACTCCTGGAGAGGGACTGTGAGCCAGCAGTGTCTCAGTTCTGAAGGGGGGAAGGGAGAGTCTGGGCAGCACACGACAGTATCCACTACAGAGTAAAAATTCTCTAGTCAATCTGCCCAAAGCATTACTTCTCTCAGCTAAGACTTCAATAAAATCTCAGCAACCAATAAGCTTGATGTTTTAGGTTTGACCATTACCTGAACTGTAGATTTTCTATGTTGTCAGTTAAATATAGACACATAGGTGTGGACAGAAAATTCAGAGGTCTAACATCGTTGGTGAAAACTGAGAAGCTTAACAAAAAATTGGGTCTGAATAAAGGTCGCGACCTCTCCAAGGAGGTAGATGAGGCAATGAAGTAGGCTGAAGGTCAAGTTGAGATTCTCCTTAGATAATGTATTTTTTTTTTTTTCTAAAGCACAGGTAAACGAGGCTTGAAGGCCCTGAAATTCCAGTGTCTATATAGTGTGGCCTGAAAAATTTCAGTCTGCAAAATCAGGAGGCATACCTAGAGTTCTAAGCTTTACCCAGTTGGAATAGCAAGTAGTCACTAAAGACATATAAATAATCTGCAATATATACAGGAGACCAGCAAATTAACAGCATTAGTATTATCAAGATTAAGACCTGCCATAAAATGCACCAAAACCAATCATGGAGCTGGTCAAATGAAGTTGTAGTGAAGTTTCTTCATCATTGTTTTGTTTCTTAGTTTCTTCTACAGATTCCAAATGGAGTCAGAGAAATTTTGCTGTTTCTCCCACATTTTCTTCTCTAAGAGACCTGTCATTCTCTTCTGAATTCCTTGGTCATCCTCTTGGATTTTCAAACAAAACTTCATTTCTTGGATATTGGAGTGCAATTGCCAACATTTACATTCTGTATTGATATACTTTCCATGCAACTTGCTTAAGATTTTGTATCTTTTCAATATTTATCTGGTGATTTCTCAAATTCTCCAGATATGTTGGATTACTATGTCAATGTATCCTTGGAGAGCTGGTTTAAGGTAATGTAATTTCACTTTTTTGTCATCTTCAGAAAGGAATTCTAACTTTTCTATTTGCAAAAGATTGTCTTCTTTCACATGACGGAGTCATCATTAATTCTTCCAATTGTCAGCTCTTCTCATTACATTCTTGGTCCGTCATGCCACATCATCCTGCTAGCTGTACTCCTGCCTCTCTCTCTCCTTTATGTTCTCATTTCTGTAAGCCAGCAGACATAAGCCATAGTTGCTAAATATATTCTAAATGCATTCAAGTCTAATTACATAAGAGAAAAGAACCATTTCTCCCAAAAAGGCAACATAATTCTGGATACACCCTATTGTGATAGTCTATATTAAAAGTTATTATTATTTTGCATTTCTTAAGTTGTTTATGAGGTTTAGCATTTTCTTGACTTTATTGGTCATTTTGGGTTTCTTTTGTGAATTATCGGCCATTGTCTTTGCCCATTTTTCTATTGGCAACGTTTTTCCTCCTATTGATTTGTACACGATCTTTACCCATTAAGGATATTAACCCATTTTTCACAAACTTTGTTTATTCTTTAATATAAAAGTAGAGTAAAATAATAACCACAATTACCTCAAATTTAACTTTTGCAACTGAGCTCAACATTCTCCTATCACGTACAGAATCTCTTTAACAGATTTCTATTTCTGCCCATGATTTCACTCTTCGTCTCATCTCCAAGACTGGAATCTTCTAAATTAACTTTTTACTCCGCAATATACCTTATGTCTCCAACCTATCACCAGGTTCTGTCATTTCTTTCTTCAAAATAAATGCCTCTGGGAGGCGCGGAGGGGCCAGTGGAGCGCAGAGGCGCGCAGTGTCCCCGAGAGCAAACCTGCGCCCCTGGGAGCTCTGCCGAGAGGCAGCTCTGGGCCTTCCCAGCTCCTGAAAGCAAGACTGAGACTCCAGAGAGGCCCACAGACATCCTGAAGAGCCTGAGAGGCTGAGGAGCCTTAGGGTGTCCGCAGGGAGATTCCGGAAGCCAGCTCTGAGCCAGAAAATTTTCCTGCTGTTTGAGCATCCTCCGATTCTCCCCCCACCCTCACTCCCTGTTGCTATGGAGACCACAGATGGGCCCGAGACCTGGTATGAGAGCCTGCCGGCTGTGCTGAAGGCTCTAAATGACACTCTTCACAGCAACTTGCTCTGCCAGCCGGGGCCAGACAACCAGACTGGGGAGCGGCGGGCCAGCCTGCCAGGCTGTGAT